>JAUTBV010176895.1:0-43187 GCA_032361325.1 Lepetodrilus fucensis | reverse complement strand
CTGAGCTTCATCAACATGAGATACACACTGTTCAGGTTATGTAAAAATATGTAACTAAATGTAACTGTGGTTACATAACTATGAGCAGTGTTGGACAATTCCCTCCAGCGAGTCATTTGACAACTCTTCTTCATGTTTAGCCTACTATGTCTGGTTAATGTCTTCACAGCAGACTTTCCACTAGATATGGCTAGGCCATACAGAGCACTGGCATTGTGAATGGTAGTGCACTGTATAAATGCAGATATTATTATTCTCCTTATTATTATTGTTATTAAATGTTTCTACACAATGCTTTTCACTTGACCATCCCTTTGATATGATGTCTTACCACAGTTGTTGTTTTGCCTGAAACAATTCCCACATTTTTTACAAAAAATAGAAAAGTTTTATGAGGCAATCTCTACTTTTTTAGTGAAAAGCTGATTTTTCTTTCTTTCTTTGTTACAAAATAGCAGATATTATTTTTCTACTTTTAATGGCTGATTTGAAGTAGCAAATCAAATGTTATTGCTTTTAGGAAATTCTGTAAATCAGTTGAGAAACTATTTTCTTTCTACACAACACTTTGATCCTTCTATTCACTGGAACCACATCTCTTACCTACATGTCCTATGTTGTGCGTTAGTGCAGATTGTAGTGTGTCAGATTACAAACCTGAAGGTCTGGGTTCGAATACCAATTTAACATGTGATGTCTATGGCCATGGTACAGTTATTTCCTTTTGTTCATATGTATCACATGGGTCTTACTTTGACACATCATAATCGCCTACTAGAAACAGGTCGCGAGGCTATTGCTGAAATAGTGTTTATATTGCATTACGCTTCAACCAACTCTCCACTCTGGGTTTTTTTCTACCATTTTAGAACACTTTTTTTCTTCAGATGTGCACATCGTTCTGCATAATTTCTTTTACTAACAAGCTTTTCACTGCAAACCTAAGGCATCCACTCAGGATTAGCTTTGATACACAGCATTGTTAGAGATACTGAATGGTTTATTTTGGCTGGATCGGTCATAGACCCGAGTCCAGCTGTTGTGGTAGTAGCTTCTCCTGCATCTGAAACTGGGCAAGATCCGATCAAACTCCCTTTCACTGTTCACTGAAATACTTTGTAAATGTCACAATCTTAATAGTATTTATTTTAAACAGATTCCTGCTGCGATGTAAAACATTAATTCGTCCAATCAATTAAATTAAATATAGTTGTTTCAATGCCACAAAGTCAAATGACTTGTCTGAGTACAATTTCATGTTATATTCAGGACTGTGTTCCACAGTTACAATCGATTATAAGCCCATCGTAAGATTATGATGGTGACTACAACTCTCATCTTACGATAAGTTACAATTGATTGTAAAGATAACATAGTGTTGTGGATCACGCCCCTAGTTTTGAACTGAAATTGCAATACAAAATTTGAGCTGAGCATGAATTCATGCGCAAAAATGTTTCATACCATTGGAACCCTATGACATTGGTAGAGCATAATCTCACAAGATATAATTACATAGCCATAGTCAACCTATAAGCTAGGACAATTTACTACCACATTTTGAAGTAGACCTTGCCCATAAGAGAGACAACTCTTCTCAGCACTAAAGGGAGGCTACTCTATGTTGCTTACTTCCCCCCACCAGTGTCCTCTGTTAAAGCTTTGCATGTGGTCATATTGCTTCCAGGGGACTCGTACGGTGAGGAAGAAGGCGTGCGGACGCCACCCCCGAGCCCGACCGACAAACAACAGATCACAGGTAGCCACGGAAGCACCTCCATGTTGTCCCATCTGTCACCAATGTTCCTTCCTGTCGCCAGTGTTCCTTCCTTTCCTCACTTCCCTCGCTGTCTGTTCATCGCGTGCTAGCATCTGTAGGTCACATTGCCGAGCCAACGCTACCTGGTCCCGAGATTACGACACTTTTCTGAGTACGGATTCATGCTCAACTCAAAGATTTGTTCACAAATTCCCATATGAGCTTGAGCATGAAATCGTACTTATAAAGTTTCGTACTCTTGGGGCTTGTAAGCTGTAGACTGGAGATAATTTTGCTTCGCTAACCTTTCAATTTTACCTTTTAGTTCTAACTATGACCACAACTGGATGTGCACTAGTAATGGTTTTATGGATGAATAGTTTTGTGTTATTAATATTGCAAGGAGGATTCATATTCTGTCCAGTTTTTGTCTTGTGCATTTATTATAATAGTTAGATATTAATAGACATTAATCAGTTTTTGTTATGTATTTTTTCTTACTAGCTCTTTTGCATTGTCTTCATTCTAACACGTATATTGGTATGAATTCAGTACATGTACTACAACAAGAACTTTGCTTGCCAAGGTTACATTAAATTGTTTCAATTTATTGCTGTTATGATAATGTGTAGTCAATTGTATTTAAAGGTAATAATGCTACCAGCACATGAAACTATTTTATTTTTAACAGAATTAACAAATATTGAGTGTAACATTAGTTAATGGCAAAATTATAAAAATACATTTACAGAATTCTTACCCATGTATGTATCACTGAGTTATAGCTTATTATAGGCATTCCATTGTTTATAGTAAATATATAGCAGTTTATAGTAAATATATAGGAAAGCTGTGCACATTAATACATAATTTCTACTTATGAAATCATGGTCAGATGATAGTAAACATATTGTATTCAGATCATCATCAAACTCTATGTCACATAGCATGCCATTCATAGCTTGTTTGCATGTTCAATGACATATTTTATATTTGTATATCTGCCTGTTTGTTGATGGTAGATTGGAATTCATATCTATTTCAGCATGAATATATTCATCAATGCATATGGAACGATATATAAATTATTTTTCAGTTTATGATATTATTTATTTAAACATAAAGAGTGGTTAACATATTTTTTTTTAGTAATGGCAACATCATTGTTGTCAACTGCGTGTTATCCTTTTTTGCCGATACAGGCAATCGTGGAAGCCTAATAGAGCTATGATTTCTTCATTCTGTTTCATTTTCTCAAATGTGCTTTCTGTATCCACTCTTGTGTCAATGTTTCTCTTAAATCTCCTGAATTTACACCAGGATGTCTGCTTTCTCAAATCCTTTACTTTCCTACAGGATAAATAATCATGTCGATATATCGGAAGACAATTCTTCCTAGAAAGTATTGTCAAGTGAGACTTTATAAATATTTATTGTAATTTAAAATTTTTTTTTTAGTTAATAACAAAGCTTAAGTTATGAGCATTTGCTGTTTTTGTGCATGTGTAACAGAGAGGCACAAAATCAAGGATTAACTATTAGTATTACATGATAATCCAAACTGTGGGAATATATGGGGTAGCACATCGATCTATGAGACTGAATTTTAAAATTATATTTTTAGTGTGTGTTTTTATTATTATTATTTATTTATGTAGTTATTTATTTATTTATTTATTTATTTATTTATTTATTTATTTATTTATTTAATTATTTAATTATTTAATTATTTATTATTATTTATTATTATTATTATTATTATTCTCTGCAATGAAGAACAGTTTCACATGCAAAGAGAAATGTAATGTATTAGTTCTCCCTAGGTAGAAGTGTACATTTAGCCATGACTTATGAGTCTTTTATTTGATGCACATTTACCTACCTCTCATAACTACACCATTATGAGATTGCTGACATACTGTACAAAGTTATGTTAAATCCTAAATCAAATAGATCAATAATTAATTTTACTTGAATCAAGGAATAGGACATTTTATGAAAAAGAAACTTAGATTCTGTATTTCCACTACTGCTGCTAATAGTGGAGGAGAGGCATTTCGAAGATGAGGAACAACATGAGGAGGTCACGGAAATTGAGGAGATTTTCCAGATTTCCGAAGATGGGGAAACCTGGAAAACTATCCGCAAACTTACGACCATTACTGCTCAAGGCACCACTGAGCGAGAGGAGGTTATCAAAGGTAGCCCGTGTGTCGTGCTGTCGTTGTCAGATCTTTCTTGCACCTCATTGGCTAGCGTTTCCAGATGGCGCCCAACCCGTGAGGTGTCTTGTATCTCATTGGCTTCTCCTGCCTCGAGGCGTTTCCTTAACCTCATTGGCTAGCAGTTCCAGCTCACCTATATTGGGTGGCGGTTCCAGCTCACCTCAATTACTAGCGATTCCGGCTCATCTCATTGGCTAGCGTTTCCATCTCACACGGATATCAGGCTTTAACCCTTGTCACGTGGTGCAACATTCACTGTTCTAGATAGCCTTCACCTTGACGTGCCTCTTACAGATTTGTGCTTGTGGTGTAATGTTTAACATATGATTAACAGTGTGTTTAAGTGCTCGATTCTCACTATGCTTCAGAATTGGTCCTTTTATCATTTTCCATCTACTATTAACTTCTCCATGTTGAGCGGATGTTTCATACTTTCAAGAATTAGTGTGCGGTAAGATTGATACATGTGTACCTTTTCATGAAGCATAATGAGAATCTATTAAAGACCATAATTATGTCAGTTAAACTCTAATTTATTTTCCTTGACTAATTTGTTCCATTTGCATGTATACAAATATGCATATTATGAATGGTTTTATTTTTGCTGTGAATATATGAGCATGAATTCAAAATATGCACTTTGTTTCATTGTTTTGCACTTGTGTTATCCTCAGCTCTGGTATTGAGCAGGAAATCTAACATTTGTATACATGTCCATGTATCATACATACATCTTGTTAGGTAGCATATAAATCTAGTGTGTGAGAATGTAGACAATATGAGTGTTCTACACATTGGTTAAATTTGTGTGCCCTCGCCAACATATAAAGGTTGGCAGCGTATCTCAAGAACTCAACTGCAATTTGGTAGTTGTTGAGAACTTCCCTGAGAGAGGTTTCCTGGGTTGATTATTCTTTTTTAACAGCCTGATAATAAGTAAAACTGTATTACTGCTTGCTGTCATTGTGTAAAGAACACCTTTATAGTGGAATATTGGCGTCACTAAGTGTTGATTCTATGCTATGCTACTTCATATTAATTATACACAGCAGGAGAGATAACCACAGTTTGCTAACATTTTCCCTTTCAGTTCTAATGACAGGAACGTTAATGGTTTGTTGGTTAACAGTAAAGCTGATTAACTCTCAAATACAATGTTTGTCTAATATAAATATTTAAAACACTGATTGTCTCATAGCCGTAATCTGATCCATCTAATTTTCAATATTATGGAGTGGGATCTAAGAAATACTTTCATGATTAAATAAATGGGATAAATTGAAATGGCACTTCTTTTATTGTTTTCTTTCCTGTGTATTTCAGAAGTGCGCATTGCCCGGACATCAAACGTGGAAGAAGCTGCCGCCCGATTGGCTGCTGAGACTGAAGGAGTTGACCAATCAGAGAGTGGTGTGTAATAGTTTCTTGTGTACCGTTAGACAGGCATCTGGTCAGATGGTTAGTCTGTAGCTTGTGTAACTCTTGTGATTGCCAATATTTACATTGATACTTTTGCTATTTGCTGGAGAATCTCATGCATAGAAGAAGGAAGGCCTGGAGTAGATGGTTTGGCCTATGTTTGATATCATACTGCTGTACAGAAAGTCGTCCTCGGTGCAGTGATTGCTGTTGGTTTCTTATGCTTGTCTGATTTCCTCATTACGCTTGCCAACCTCTTGCATGCTATATTTATAAGGCACATTTTATGCTGTCTGTGAGTGGGATGGAATATTTTTTTCTTTTCCTCTGGAGCTGCATGAGAGCGAGCACTACACTGCACATTCAGCATGGCTGACTTTGCTTGCCACAGCTGGGTGATGGGGCCTGTGCTAGGCTATGATGGGCCTGTGCTAGGCTATGATGGGCCTGTGCTAGGCATATCATGGGCCTGTGCTAAGCTGTGCTATAGGCCTGCGCTAGGCCGTGTGATGGGCCTGTGCCAGGCCATGGTACTTGTTGAAACATGCCAACTCTGAAGAAGTTTCTCTGTTCAGACAGAAGACAAAACCCAGAAACAATAAGATCTTTCGTTGTTCTAATGTATGCTTCTGAAAATATTATTTGCTCATTATAAAAACAGTATTTGTAGTATGCGTTTCGTATAACAATTATCTTTGAAATGTGATTTTAATATTTTTTTGAGCATTTAGACTTGCTGCAAAATTCCAATTGATTTGTCAATTTTGAGTTACCAGTGTGCACAGTTTTGTCCAACTGCTTACCTTCAGCCTTGTTTGTCAACAGTATTATTATTATTACTATTATTATTACTATTATTATTATTACATGAGATTCTTCAGCTATTCATGAGACAAGAGATTTTGCACCAATTTCACGTCATTAGTTGCATATAGTCAGTGTAATATATTTGTATCCAAACCACATTTTTTATCATTGTAAAATAATCTAATTTTCTTCCAAACACCACTTTCTCAGTTTGACCATGGTTGATTTATCAGTGAAATGTGCAATGATTCTCTTAGCTTATGGATAAACTTACAACTTGCTCTATTCGCCATGCCATTTTTATTACGTGCAATTTGTTTTATGTTGAGAAGTCTATACATTTTATACGGTTGTGAATACACTCTTTTCATCCTTTAACGCTTTTTCGACAACTAATTTTTTTACATAGACATAGCTTTAAAGTAGACGAATATTTCCTAGTCTAATGTTTCAATCTTTAGCTCTACGGCTAGAATGTATCCATGCAATTTTAGCTCCTATTTCTGCCAGTGAATTCTGACGCATTTTTAATTGCAGACATTGACTCCTATAACATATTGCTTTGTTCTCATATATATAAGCCATGTCAAGCTCCTCACTGCCATTTGCTTTGTCTATATTGCCATATGTTTTGTCATTCAATAAATGTCTTCATCATTTAGTTACGTGGTTGTGGTAGTCTTTATTCATTTCAGTACGTTTGCGTATTTTTGTTTCGTTTTTTAATTTTTTAATTTGGTGAAGTTTGTTCAGTAAGCCATCACCGAGAGGCCAGAGGTATAACGTACACGGAGGTTGCCTAGCGACACAGGAGGACAAATGTGTCTCAGCTGTCACGATAACGTCGACAAAGAACGATAGAAATATAATGACGAGTTTGATTCCCAGACATTCAACCAAGGTTATATTTAAAGAGATGACACCACGGTAACACCACACGTAGACTCATCATCACCACACGTAGACTCATCATACATATATACAGCATCATTTCACATAATCATCAATATATCAGTTTGGTCAAGCCCAGATTTAGTTTCCTGCCATGTTCCTAAAGATTAAGACCAGTTCCTGTATCTTTAACCCTCTCCCTGCTGGATTAGTTACAAAACACCGCTCTTTGGGCATCTCTTTGGGCATTTTTATTCTTGTATCTTTTTATGATTAAGTAGTAAAGTTGGTTGTTATATTTCAAAAATTGTAAAATGGAAACTAGATTTGTGACCAAACTGTCAGGCATTGTGCATTCATCATCTCTGCATGACTGTCTGTATATCCTGCTTTATCATCATTCTACTCAAACTGTCGATTGTCCTTTTGTTTGTGGTTACATCATAAAACATGCAAGCCAAACCCTAACTGTGAGCATATTAGGTCATGAGCCTGCTTTGTAAGTCAGGTTTTGCACATTTCCAGAAAGTTGTGAATGTCTTATTGATACTAATGATTTTGTAATAACATATAAGGAAAATATAAGAAGCTGTAATGAGGAATGCTTAAATTCATCATACGGTAGATGATAGAATACAAAGCTGAGATTTCTATTTCAGTGGAGCCACTGACTTTTTCCTTTAAACTATTCTTCTTTTTACTCATAGTTTATGCTTGTATTAATACATTGTATTATGATAATTGTAAGAAACAGATGTGTTTGGCTTGTATGTTTTATGCTTGGACTGTTTCCATGGTTTTAACCAATATTTACAAAGCTACATCACATATATATCTCTGCGTTTGCTGTGAAGCTATATAAAACTACTCCACTAACCAAGGAATGAAACGCTGCAGACCTGTGTCGGATCGTAACATAATCACAGTTTCAAGTTGTAAGATTTGAGTTCCTTTTACTAGCTAGCCTTACTAATTCCCTTATTTCACTTGCGTTTGTGTAGCTATAGCTGGAAGCAGCTCCTGCTTTGAACTAGCTCTGTGATTTTATACGTCTGCTCTTGTCTGCATGGTTTGCCTTCTGTCGTCTGCCTTCACAGCCTAAGATGTTCGTAAGTCTATGCTTGGTATACGATATCCTGCAAATTTTCAGACTGGCTCAGGCAAAAAGAAGCTGAAGAGAAACGACTTCAAGAGCAGGCAGAACAGGCAGAGCTGCATAGGAGGCAGGCGGAGGTGTATCGCCAGGAAGCCGAGGAGCGGATACGACAACAACAGGAGGATGAGAGGAGGAAACAAGAGCAGAAAAATATGGTCGGGGAGACCGATCTTGACGAGGTGGACCGTCTCAGGAAGTCTCAGGAGGATGAGGATGAGAGGGAAAGGCAGGAACTAGATGAGCAGAGAGAGAGGGAGACTTACGATGAAGGAGATGAGTATCAACCTCAGGCAGAAACTGAGGGCTACACGCAAGTTCCTACTGCAGAAGCTGGCGAGGACTACACGCGAGGTCCTACTGCAGAAGCTGGTGAGGACTACACACGAGGTCCTACAGCAGAAGCTGGTGAGGACTACACGCGAGGTCCTACAGCAGAAGCTGGTGAGGACTACACGCGAGGTCCTACAGCAGAGACGGTTGAGGTCATCCAGGCGGAGAGGGTATCCAGCATCGCTGCAGGTGGTCCTATGTCACTCGAACCTGAACCAGAAGGTGATACCGCAGAACAGATCATAAGTCCAACATCTGATGGGTCTTACCATGATGGTCCTTCCTCTGTCCCGGAACCGCAGATGCCCATAGGATTTGTTGCCAAGGACCGTCTTACCGACAAGGAGTCTCCCCTGTACGAATATGAACCAGGGTTTGATGAGTTTGTTGACCGATCCGAGGAACATATTGAAATGTTTACCAGCACCGAGACTAAAAACACCAGCCCCACGAGTCCTTCCTTCTATGTTGCTGTCAGTTACCCAGAAGCAGCATCTACTGAACCTGCTAAAAAGCCTGAAGTTCTTGCCGGACTCACAACTATGTCAAGCTCAGAACCAGATGAACCTTCTGAAGGTACTAAGCCACAGAATTAAACTTCCCAAGTTGCCAGAGAGCCTTTGAAGAGACAGGGAGATACTGAACTTTGTCCTTTCCAGAATGAGATATCTCCTTTCAAAAGTTGTTGATGTATTCGAACCAGTACACCTTGCAGCCATCTTGAAAAGCAATACCTTTGCATGTCATCACAACTTTTGATTGAAGCATATCTCAACTAGAAAGCACATACTTTTAAGATTTAACCAGAAATATATTTTTGTGGTGGATTTCTATTGACATATATTGTTTTTTTGAACAGTACTTAAACTTCTCAATGTCACATGCTCCGAGACCACACCCTCGTGGAGTTTTCAGATTGTGGCATCTAGCATGAGCCAAGCTATTTGCATGCAGTTCTGTATAAGTGTTGTATATTCTATTTGGTATTTTCTCCTGCTTTCGGGTATATTGTTTATCATTCATTTTCTCATTCCATGTACTGCACAATTCACACACAGTTTTTGCGTTAAATAGATGCGAAATTGATTTTATTGCATGATGTTGCATAGGCTTGTACATTTCAGTTTGTCCATTTTTTCGCAAATATTATTGTTGTATGTTACATTTTCTTTCAGTTTCACATTTATTGTACACCACATTATACACTTGCAGCAAACAACAAATATTTAAACAAAATCACCTTCATGCATACTTAATCTAAATAACATGCGGTACTCGCTTCCTGGGAAATTGAGATATATATACCCATACCTTGGTTGTCACATACAGGCGTACTCTCTAACACACTATATATTGAAATAGTATGCTCTAACACCCATAATTTGGTATTAGCTGAGAACTAGATATTAAAATTCCAAAATGGTCCAGAGTTGATCCTTCTTCCAACTGTGGAGACACAGATCGAGTCTTTATCCAAGATCAGCGTCGTCAATTCAGGTAATTTTCAACATTCAATCAGAACCTTGCCAAAACGCTTCAGCTTTTAAGGTTATTTTGCAATCCTAGAATGAATCAAGACGTCCCTTAAACTTGAAACGCACCTAACACGGACAACACTGGGTCATAACCTACTAAAGACAGATGTCTGTTGTACAACAAACCATATACTGCATAACCGCACCGCCACCCACTAAAACAGCTTGTTGAGAAAGGTTAGAGTACGAACTAATAGTCTCCACAGTTTGCCTGACTTGTCTCGGTGTATTGTCAGTGTAACCATCCAACCAAGGACACTCATTTTGTATCGAGCTTTTCGCACAGGAAAATTACTGTTAGATTTTGCTCGTTTTCCATGTTGTTAACACGATTTAATTATATTGGCGTCGTAAATACAATAGGTAGCTCGCCGTAAAGTTTGCCGTCAACACATGTCGCGGTGTTGTTGAGATGTTGCCTGGAAAGGTTTGCTGCTTGGTCAGAGAAATAGGAAAGTAAATCTGCCTCGCCAAGTCTTCATTGAACAAAGTTCACCAAGTTTTGCATGCATATTATTTTTTTTACTAATAACCCTAGATGTGTTAGTTTTGTGTGTTTGTTTACTTTGATTATTTGCTGTTGTTCCGAAATTTCAGTTTGTGATGTAGAGAAAAAAAAGTCAACTGGAACTAAATTCTATTCACCGATATCAGTCAAATTTAGCTCCCTAACAGAATCTTAACAACAGCAATTTGTCATTAACTAACTCGTTAATAAAACATAATTAGAATGAAGTGTGTGAGATTCTTACCATTCCTACCGCTACCTATAACCACACCCTATTGTATGCTGCTCTACTAGTATCAGTAACTTGACCATTCTCTTAACCTTGGTATGTGTATGTTGTATGATAATTATAACACTATGCTGGTGATGGTATGACCTTGACCCTTTTGAACTTTGACCTTGGTGGTCCCTTGACCTTGGTGGCCTATTACGCTCCTTTTCTGGTCAGAAGGACTTCAAGTCCATTCGAGTGTGGGGGTTGTAGTTGCTAACAGATTTGCGGAGCTTGTGTTTTGGGTGTGGAATTAAAGGAATGCAGATAGTGTAGAATTCTAGCAGTGTTGGAGAACACATTTTATTTCAGTCATCAGTTCAGAACGGAGGTTCAGTCCTGGCATTTGTTTTCACTCGCAAAAATTTCTCTGATTTCCAGTTTTCGATCCTAGTCTTACCTCAGAGGAATCAATGTACGAAGAGATTCTTCCCGACGGTACCAAAGTGACCCATCACAAATATCACCGGCAAGGCAAGAGTATCGGTGAACGAGTCATGGAGCTTGTCGAGGCTGAAGGTGCTATTCGAGAATAAGTGGAGGTGGAGGAAAATGAGGAGATCCTCCCCGATGGCACGGTCCACCACTTGCATAAGGTTCGCCGACGCTCTGTCAAACATGTACACAAGAAGAGCCTTACATCTGTAGGTGATGATGAAGGTAGTGATGATTTTGAGGAGGTGATTCCTGGTACCCATAAGGAAGATGTAATCGAGACGTTCGTTGAACCTGCCAAATACGTAACAGAGGAGGAGGAGGTGGAAGAGGTCTTGCCGACTGGGGAGACCGTCAAGAGGCATGTTATCATGAATAGAATGGTCCACCACATCAAGACCAGACAGAAGTCATTTGATGAAGAATCTGGCAATGTTGTTGAGGAAGACTATGAGATAGATGAGATAATACCTGGAACCGTGTCTGCCTCAAGTGATGGCTTTGATGAAGAGGATGAAGATGATGAGGAGGAGGAAGAACTGTCCGGCATTTTGAAAGCAGACATGGGCGAGATACGAGAGGTTCTGGACGACGGCACAATAATTACAAAGAGACTGGTAGTAAGCGAGGAGAAACATAAGGTCAGATCTAGGTCAGGATCCATCGACGAAACCGAGGAGACGCGAAGAGCGGTAGAAATAGCAGTAACACCGAGCCCTAGGTCAGGTTCTCCCGTAGGAGGTGCATACGATCCTTCAGGTCATGTTGCGGTGGAGACCACTCACAAGGTGGTTCACTTCACAGAGACCCGAGAAGGTGGTATTGTGGACGACACTGTGGAACTGACGGAGGAGATGCTGAGGAAGGGAATCATGAAGCACCAGCAGCACCAGCAGCAGACCTTGCTTGATGACACACCAGAAAGCTTGCAGTCTTTTCACACAGGTAACTTTCAGAAGCCTAGGTAACAGGGTGTTAAGTAGGGCCTAGTTGTGCCAAGAAAGTTGTTGCTCAATAGGGACTGATATGTCTTACCTAGTAGAGTGATCTACAAGTCTTAGATTTACCTCCAGTTAATATGGTAATGATGCATTTATCAATGAATTAAAAAGTGAGCCTGTTCTCAAGGTCTTTAGTCGATTAATGCATGGAAGTGTTTTTGGCTTTGTAATTTGCTCAAGGAAGGATAAGGAATGCATTGAAGGCTGTTGAGAGATGCATCATGCATGAAGTACCATGGAGGTGCTTGTGCACATGTATGATTCTTCAGTTTTGTCCGGGTTTTGAGCCTTGGTTTGTTCAGTGGCAGAGAAGTGTTCTTAGAGTTCTTCGACTAGCACAGTGGTGTTTCTGAAGATCCTGACACTGGTGGTGCATGTTGTATGTTGTTGCCAGTGTGGGACTCGCTGGACTCGCTCTTGACTAACCTCTTGGGTAGCAGTTCAGTCAGCTGGTAGATCTAGATGTTTTCATTGATGTTTTTTCTCTTGTTGATGAATGGCTTACTACTGATGAATGTCTTGCCTCTGTTGATGGATGATGGTGTGTTTCTTACTGGTTAGATTTATTCATTTGTTGTTTAAGTGTTTTTGGTACAGCACAGGTTTGAAGTGATAGATTTGCTTGTGGTTAGTAGCGCACAAGTAATTAAACTTTAAAATAAGTACGAAAATCACAGTAGATAAGTAAACTACTAACATACTCTTGGCAAACCCAACACTAGTTTAAATAATACCTAGTATAAAGGATATGGCAGATAAGAAGCTAAGTGTTTTACTCAATATGACTGATACAAAGCAACATATATACTCTATATCATTTACTGGGAAAAAGTGTAGTCAAGACATGCTTTACTTATGTGTATGCTTTCAATGGGCTTTTTATTATAAACACTATGCCTACAGCTGATTAGCCCTTATGTTGAAGGTATGTTACAAACTAACAAAACCACAATGCTTATGTTAAGTTTGCACAATAACAAACAATTCACGATGCAATCTTGAAACTGATTGGTGGACTCAATGTGGAGTGTTGTTTCTGATTGGCTTTAGAGTTCCGCGAGCTGCCAGACACGGGCTTGGTTAAGCGACATGTTAAGAAGGTTACTTGGCTCCCAGGCCAAGGACCCGAGGAAGGTGGGCACAGCACGTTTTCCTGTGCATCATTCGTGTGGTCGCAGTAATGCTTGCCTTCATAGCGTTACCATAACAACTTAATTCGTGGTTGAATAAGTATTTAACAATGTTCATGTTTACGGAATGAATAAAACAATTAGTTTCAGTTTAATCAGTTGAATAGAGGATATTGTTGTTGAAATTTAACAGTTATGCATAGTGTTTTCTACTAAAATATGTTTGTGTGGTAGTTTATTAAATTTAAGGAATTGATAAAAGTTTGACCATTAAACAGTTGTTGGCATGGACTGTTTCAGCATGTGAAAGAATAGCTATAAAGTAGGTGGGGTTTTCCCTCAAATTATTATATAAAACTAGTCTAATTTAGGTTAAATATTAGGATAAAAAAATATCCAGTCAACTCTAAACATGCCAAATGAATAATAAAAAACCCATATTAAGCTAATTTCATCTCTAATAGATAACTGCACTTAGAGAAGTTAGATTAGAATCAAGTATATTCCAGATATGATACGCATGTCAACTTTTATCTGATGCATGCTATTCGTCTTTAATCGTTGTGATATTATTATTTTATTGTGTGTATTTACATTGATTTATTTCCTTTGCTAAGCTCTAGAAGCTTACGCCTACGTAAACCTTCCCAATCCTCATCAGTAGGTAGTCCTCAGCCGCCCCCAAATCACCGAGCCAGAGTTCCCAATCATAGCGAACAGCCGCCTCCATTCTGCTTGTATTTTCAGCGAGTTACGAGAATGGCAAATCTGATACCCCTGTCATTACTGTGACTGAGGATCTCAGCACGCCCCCTGATGAGGATGATTATATATCTTGCTATGGACTAGCCCAAGATTTTGAGGCGCAAGGTCAGCGTTGAGCCCGGCTGCTGCTAGGCGTGGTCACCGACGTACACTTTTGACTGTTTCAGATATCTGCCACATTTTAATTTTCTAACTTTCTTATATTTATTTTGAGTTCAGATGCAGTTGTTATCTGTTTCTGGGATTCTTCATCTATTCACTCAACTATTATTTTTTAATACTGTACATTTTAAATTTATGGGTAGGTCAATATTATTTTTTATTTAATTTAATTTTATTACTATTTTATATTCATTTAAATTATATTTTGGTATCAAATTGAATATTTTGCTTGCTGAAGCACTCAAATATTTTTATTTCATATAAAAAAAATTCTATTTCACATACAGATGTACTAATACATTTTCTGATGATTTTTTTTGCTGCTGAACTAACATGCTTTCTCTGAAACAGTCAAAAGGTAGAAAGGTTTACTGCTCTATGAATACATGTATTTGTATGTCCATGAAGATTGAATTCCACTATGAAATATTAATGTAGATTCCAGTTTAATTTCTTTAACCATTTATTTATCCCTATAAGCTGAGGTTTCAAATTGTTCATCAGATAACCATTACGAAAATATCTAATTGAGTAGGAAATAGACATAAGACGATAGCCAGAAGAAAAATAATGTCCATAGACCAGATAATTGGTTTCCCCAAAGCCAACTTTTCACTGCTTTTTCTTTTTCCAATTCTCTGCCGCATGTTTAAGTAGATACTTCAAGCATGGTTTTCCATTTAATGGTACTTTGCATTTAGATATAGAAATCAGGCTATGCACCAGATCTAATTCAAGCCATCATGTGAACGCATGAAACAAAACAGCTGAAATAATTACAAGCTGTGTTTCATATGCTTTAGCCATTTTGCATTCTTTAGTATGTATACTGTTGGAGTTAGATTCTATTAATCTTGCAAAGTATATAAGCAGATGTACACCAACCAAGCTATGTAGTAGAAACCACAACTGGATTATATATATTTTATTGCTGAATCAGTACTTATTGTGATATTGGTAGCAGATTAATAAAAGTAGGGGGAAGGGGTACAATAATTTAATCTTAAAATCTAAAACCTAATAATGACAATTGATACTGTGAAGATGTCATGGAAAACCTTAGTATTGGAAAATATGGACATAGTGAATTTGCAATAAATATCCATTTTTAATAACCCAAACTATTGAAAAAATATTACATACTAGTGATAGAAAGTCTATTAGGAAAATGGGAAAATTTGAATTTGCAATCAATATCATGACATTGTTACTGGGCATGCCAATGAATAACTGAATACCTGCTAATCATTTTACCATCTCTCAATCTAGGTGTGGAACAGTCGCCCGCTCAGGAAGCAAACATTGAACCCGAAGGTACCGATTGCACGTTGTCCCTTTAGTTCCTCAGTGTCCCGTGATATCCTCGTTTACGTACAACCATATTGTGTCATCTGTAGAATAATCGAACATCGTGGTTTTTACCTTTATTTCAGGAAAGTCGTCGTCTTTGATGTGTCATGCACCTGTTCTTATCACAGGCCACAGTCGTGGTCTTAAATTTATTTATTTCTTATTCAACTTCAGTACCTATCTTAGTTTTTCTATTTTCACAGAATCTCCGTTAATACTAGGCATTATGCATGTGCTGCTGGTCATATGAGCTGATAATAAATGTACATGACGGAAATTTCTTGAAATATTTTCAATTTGCAATACCGTATTCATCAAGTTATTCTTTTTCTTTGCTTTTATATTTTGGGTGAAAGATTCCTGCTTTGACATAAAACAATAACTCACTCACATTTTAATGAATGAATGAATAAATTTGTTGCCCCTTTATACCATCACAAATGTATTTTTTAAATTATATTAATTATTTTATTTATTTCATCGCAAATGGGTGAAAAATTCCCCACAGTGACATTACACTCCATATTCACTCACTCATTATTTGAATTTGGTATTTTCTTAAATTTAAATAATAATTAATTATTAAACATTTGCTGTTATCACCAGTTACTGCTTTTTGCTTGTACTATTAATAACTTTGTGTATTATATGCATAGAAACAGACATATTGACTATGAGGAAATCTATAATCAAATTATAGCATGTTTTTTTTCTTATCAATTACAAAGCCATAGATCACTACAAGCACCAGTCACATTGGTATGTCACATGTAATCAAACACTTTACCTTGTTCGTAAATGGTGAAAGTAAACACCATATACAACACACTAGTTAATGTAGCCATTTTTCTCTATATATTTAATAACCCATATATATTTTATATACAGTATATACTCCATTATTTCAATGTACATTTTTATGAACAACTCATGACAAAAGTTATATATAAAATATGTTCTATATTTGTCTTGTTTGATGCAATTTACAATTTTAACAATAACTTTGTTTTAAAGGCATACTATCACAGATTAAGTTGTTGCTTTGGACTGAATTTGAGTTAAAAATGCAAAGTGCATGCTCTTGGCATACATATAATTGCTTTTGTACCTCCAAATATCTTCACCACTGTAGGATTGATAAGATTCCATTGCAATATACAGTTCCAGTAAAACTAGAATAAAATACTGTAAAATCTCAATTTCCTATAGTCTACTGAATAAGGGGGATAACTCTAATCATTGAACATGATCAAAGTAACCTTTCATGACCACTGGCACTAATATGTACGAATCATATATTTTAATAAATATTAATAAATATAAAATGTTGATAACTAGTGAAGCATGTAGAATAAGTAACTGGTTGTATAAAGTACTTGTGTAGTCAAAACAAATGTATTTATTTTAGGGTAAAAACCTTGTGAGACCACTATATAGGTCAATGATCTGTGATAGTATGCGTTTATTCTAAGAATCTTAACGATAACCCATTTTAACTTCATTGTTGTGTATTTCAGTTTCATATGACCAGCAGAATGTGACAGTACATCTGTGTAATTGTATTAGACTACTGCAATGATTCTCCACATTCCATCAGTTGACTTATTTCTGACAGTCTGTGTGTATATAGTATACAATGTCCTGCAGATTTAAGTTCCACAGTTTTCTCTCTATCTCTGTCGTCTCCAACCAATTATATACATGTAAACTTGTAAAATTAACATGTCCAAACACGTATATATATATATGATGATGATGAGGCTCACTAACAAACCCTCCCTCTTACTTTAATGCTCCCTTCCTTGGATTGGCTATGTGCGCTGCAGATGCAGACAGAGTGCATACAGAGAGTGTAGGAGACAGAGTGCATACAGAGAGTGTAGGAGAGGGTGTCGCCATGCACATACACACAACAGAGGAGACGATCGAAAGTGTGCAAATTGAACACATATCGGAGACATTTGTCCAAAGAGACTTCGATCTCGACGAGGAAATTGCTACCAAAGAAAAAGTGGTTGTGACCGAAACCGAGAAAATCATTGATGACGAAACAGACATTGTTCCAGAGGCTTTGCCCGAAGCCAAGTATGAGCCAGAGCAAGAAGATGAAACTAGTGATTTAACAGAAACTAGATACGAACCTAGGGATGAATTTCACATCGAATCCCGTTCACAATCATATGAACAGAGGACTGACTACCATGTAGAAAGTGTTCATGTTACCACTGAAGAAACCACTGTGGAAACCAGTGATGAACTCGCTACGGACCAACAACCTATTTGTGATACTCGTTTAGACACTTTAACAACTGAAGAGGACCAACAGCAGGTGTATGTTGATAGGGACCAGATAGTAAGTGAAACCGTGCAAGAAGAGCAGACTGTTGAACACCACAAAGAAGTTGAATCTGAACCTGAAATAGAATATAAAATTGAAGAGGAAAGTGTGAAAGCAGTTGATAGTGAACAGAGGGAGGCTGTTGAGAAAGTAGAAGTTGAGGATAAGTTTGAAGAGACAAAAGAGTCCATTGAGCATGAACCCTCTGTATCAGAAGTTGAGGCTGAACATGAACCTGAACATGAACCTGAGTTAGATTCAAAGGTTGCTGAGTTTGAAGCTGTTGTAAGTGAGCAGCTTGTAAGTGAACATCTTCACGTAGATGAGAGGTATCATGTTGAAATTGAGCAAGAACAATTAGAATCCGATCAGAAAGAAATAGACACAGATAAAGAGACTGTGCTGGAGGAACTACCCGAAGCTGTATCTGACACACAACATCTTCCCGAGGAAGCACCACTTGAACCAGTAGAGAGTAAGATAGTGGAGTCTAGTGAGGACATGTATACAGCAGAACCAGTGACTGATGTAGGTGATGAAGTGTCCGTGCAGAGAGAACAGGAATTCGTTGATAAGGTTGTGCCAGAGTTTGAAGATACCACTGAGGCACTGTCCAAAGAACCCTCCCAGGACAGGGAGCAAGAAACACCTGATGACATTCAAACTGAAAAAGACATTACTGAATCTACCAAGATAACTTCAGAAACATTCCAGGAAGAGAAATCAGTGGAAAGGACATATCAAGAAGATGTTGAATCCAGTGTCCAATATGAGGAAAGTCGTGAACACTTTGAAGTGGTAGAACAGCATGAGGAGATGAGGGTAGAGGAGACTAGAGTCATAGCTGAAGACATATCCACTGAACCTGAACATGAAGCATCAGTTGACACTATCTCAGTAACAAGAGAAGTAGAGGAGGTTTATACTGAAAAGGAGGAGGAGGGATTACAGGTAGAGTTTGATGAACATGTTTTGGCAAAAGATTTAATAACTGAGAAAGAATTGGTAGACGAGACAGTTGAAAAACATGAGGTTGAGACTGTGTCGGTTGAAAAGGTAGTTGAGTATGAGACAGAGAGTGTCTTGAAAGATACAGATGATGTTGAGGAAGGGTTAGGGGAGAGTGAATCAGAGGTGGAGTCAGTAGAGGCACCTAGTGGGGGTAAGGAGGTGATGTTCCTGGATACAGCCACAGAAGATGTGGAGGTTGTCGAACAGGAAACAGTTGATGATGCTGAACAAGCTCCTTCTCAGGTAATGGTTGAATCAACACAAGAAGCACAGATGTCACAGCTAGCTGAAACTGAACCTCTTGAAGAATTTCAAGCAACTGAAAAGATACCTGAAATACATGAAGAGGTACTAGCTGAAGCTCAGAAACCTGATGAAGATGAAGGTAGTACATCATCAACTGAGGAAAGACTGGTCGATGACAGGTGTAAAGAAGCTGTTGTTGAAACGATAGCTGCTGAAAGACCATTTGAGGATGCTGAGAGTGAAAGGTTTTCGGAAGATGATGTTGAAGAGGAAAGGCAACAAGCAAAGGATAGTGAAACTGTTTCTGCTGAAGTTGAAGAAAAGGAGGCTTTGGTCATGGATGATGAAGAAGTATCTGAAGAGCAGACATCTTTGCAATTTGAGCAAAAGCCTGAGGTACCTGTTGAAGAAATTATCGAAGACACCACAATTAAAACATTATCTGCTGAAAAACTTGTGAAGGTTGAAGATGAAGACGAACCAACTGAAGCACGGGAAGTAGTCCATGAAGAAATCATTCAATTTCAGACCACCGAAGGAATATCTGCTACATACCATGAAGTTGAACAATTTCCTGAGGAAACTGTAGACATACTTGTAACTGAAGACACCAGGGACATGAAAGATGAGATTGATGCAGACCAACAGGACTTGACACCATACCACAAAGAATCAGAAATATCTGAGGAACCTGTTCAAGAAGAATTTGAACAGAAAGACACGTCAGTTGAGGTTTCTGAAGATGTAACAACAGATGATATGCTGAGAGAACAACTTGACCTAGAATCTGAACTGATGGAGAAGACCCTTTCAGGAGCTCGGGTTGAAGATGAAATCGAGGAAACTAAAGTTGAAGATGAACTGTTGGAAGGATCACTGGATGCTGAGAAAGCAGATGAAGAGGAGGTAGAGGAAGCTGAACCAACAGATGAAAGGGCCCTGGAAGTTGATGAAGACCGGCATGAGGAAATGCTAGTGGTAGCACCAGGCGTACCTGAGGATGAAGGTTATGGTGAACTTGTGGAAGAAAAGGTTGAGGAGCCAACTGAAGAACTTGTCGAGGATGAAGAAGACAATATTGAGGTTGATATTGAAGTACCAACAAGGAAGGAAGTGGATCTGTTGCAAGAAACAGAGGAACAAGTTCAAGATGCTGACACTGCAGACCATCTGACAGAAATGCAAGAAACAGAACACTTGACAGAAACAGTTACAGTCAAAGAAACAACTGAAGAAAGTGCGACAACTCGTGAAATCTTTGAAGAACATACATCCTTTGAGACAAGAAAAGAGACTTCAGAAATGTACCATGAAATGTCTGAAACAACATTCAAGCACGAAGAGCATTTTACTGAACATCACGAAAAGCAAGACATGGCAGAAGATTTAGATACTGAACAGATGGAAGGTGAAGAGTTTCTGTCTGAACATGGTAGAGAAGAATCAGATGAAACACTTGCAGTCAGGACAACTGCTGAAGAAATGGTGAAGGAGACTGACCGGTTGGCAGATGTTTCTGTTACAGAAGAGGCATTGCAGGAGGAAGAGCCAGCAATGGCAGTTGACCTAGATGAGAAGGAACACATGGACAGTGAAGACGACACTTGGGAGATGTTGGACAAGGAGCAGCTATCACAGGAGGAACTGGTTGCTGCCACTGATGAAATGCTGATGCATGTCACTGAAGCTGAAGATACGACACAGGAACAAATGAGATCAGATGATGTCTCAAGTGAAGAATTGGCTGCTGATGTACTTGTTGCATCTATGAAAACTGAATTCCATGCAGACATAGAATCTACTGAAGAACCAACTGTGTCTGAAGCTAAAGAGGAGATTCCATCTACTGAGGAGCCAATTGTTGTTGAACCAGAAAAGAAGCCATCTACTCCAGAACCAATTGTAGCTGAACTAGAAGAGGAGCTAGCATCTGCAGAAGAGCTACATGTTGAAACAAAAGAGGAAATGTTGTCTACATCAGAACTAATTGTGGCTGAAATCGAAGAGACGATGCCAACTGCTGAGGAGCCAATTGTTGATGAAAGAAGGGAGGAAATTCCATCTACTCCAGAACCGATTGTTGCTGAAATCGAAAAGCAGATGCCAACTACTGAGGAGCCAATTGTTGATGAAACAAAAGAGGAAGTGTCATTTGCTCCATCGCAAATTGTACCTGAAATAGAAGAGCACATTCTACCTGCTGAGGAGCCAATTGTTGATGAAACAAAAGAGGAATTGCAATCTACTCCAGAACCAACTATGGCCGAAATTGAACAGGAGATGCCAATTGCTGAGGAGCTGATTGTTGATGAAACAAAAGAGGAAATTCCATCTACTCCAGAACTGACCATGGCTGAAATCGAAGAGCAGATGCCAACTGAGGAGGAAATTGTTGATGAAAGAAAAGAGGAATTCCAATCTACTCCAGAACCAACTATGGCTGAAATCGAAGAGCAGATGCCAACAGCTGAGGATTCAATTGTTGATGAAACAAAAGAGGAAGTGTCATTTGCTCCACAGCAAATTGTTCCTGAAATAGAAGAGCATATTCTACCTGCTGAGGAGCCAATTGTTGATGAAACAAAAGAGGAATTGCAATCTACTCCAGAACCAACTGTGGCTGAATTCGAAGAGCAGATGCCAACTGCTGAAGAGACAATTATTGATGAAACAAAAGAGGAAATTCTGTCTATTCCAGAACCAACTGTGACTGAAATCGAAGAGCAGATGCCAATTGCTGAGGAGCCAGTTGTTGTTGAAACAAAAGAGGAAATTCCATCTACACCCGAACCAACTGTGGCTGAAATCGAAGAGCAGATGCCAACTGCTGAAGAGCCAATTGTTGATGAAGCAAAAGAGGAAATTCTGTCTATTCCAGAACCAACTGTGACTGAAATCGAAGAGCAGATGCTAACTGCTGAGGAGCCAATTGTTGATGAAACAAAGGAGGAAATTCCATCTACTCCAGAACCAACTGTGGCTGAAATCGATGAGCAGATGCCAACTGCTGAGGGGCCAATTGTTGATGAAACAAAAGAGGAAGTGTCATTTGGTCCACAGCAAATTGTACCTGGAATAGAAGAGCACATGCTACCTGCTGAGGAGCCAATTGTTGATGAAACAAAAGAAGACATTCCATCTACTCCAGAACCAATTGTGGCTGAAATCGAGCAGATGCCAACGGCTGAGGAGCTGTTTGTTGATGAAACAAAAGAGGAAATTACATCTACTTCAGAACTAACTGTGGCTGAAATCGAAGAGCAGATGCCAACTGAGGAGGAAATTGTTGATGAAACAAAAGAGGAATTGCAATCTACTCCAGAACCAACTATGGCTGAAATCGAAGAGCAGATGCCAACAGATGAAGAGTCAATTGTTGTTGAAACAAAAGAGGAAGTGTCATTTGCTCCACAGCAAATTGTACCTGGAATAGAAGAGCACATGCTACCTGCTGAGGAGCCAATTGTTGATGAAACAAAAGAGGAAATTCCATCTACTCCAGAACCAACTGTGGCTGAAATCGAAGAGCAAATACCAATTGCTGAGGAGCCAATTGTTGATGAAACAAAAGAGGAATTGCAATCTACTCCAGAACCATTTGTGGCTGAGATGCCAACTGCTGAGGAGTCAATTGTTGAGGATACAAAAGAGGAAGTGTCATTTGCTCCAGAGCAAACTGTACCTGAAATAGAAGAGCACATGCTACCTGCTGAGGAGCCAATTGTTGATGAAACTGAAGAAACAACTGTAACTGAAGTAAAAGAAGAGATGCTATTCACTGAAGAGCCAGTCCCTGATGAAACAACAACTGAAGAACCAATTAGGGCTGAACCAGCCAAGAAGATGCCATATACTGAGGAGACTGTTGTTGATGAAACAATAGAGAATATTTCAGAGGAACCAATTGCAGCTGAAGTGAAAGAGATGCCATCTACAGAGCCAATTTTTTATGAAACAAAGGAGGAAATTCCATCTACTGAGGAACAAATTGTTGAGGAAGCAAAAGAGGTGATGCCATATACTGAGGAACCAGCTGTGGAGATCCTAACAGCTGATGAACTTCATGTAGCTGAAGAGAAAGACGACATGCCAGTTACTGAAGAGCCCATTACTGATGAAATGAAAGAGGAGATGGCATTCACAGAGGAGCAAGTTGTTGAAGCAAAAGAGGAGATTCCAGTTACTGAGGAACCATTTATGTCTGAAAAGAAAGAAGACGTTCAACCTACTGTAGCTGACATGTCAGAAATTGAAATTGTCAGTGTTGAGGACTATGCAACATTCCAGAACAGAATTGACCAAGTCATCGTTGATCAAGCATTAGTAGAGATGGCAGGCGAACCTGTAGAGGTGGATTTCAAGAGTGCATCAGAATTATCGGACGAAGATCTGAAAGAGAGAAAGCTGTCTGCAAGTGAGTGTGCTCAATCAGAAGTAGCCTCTGAAGAACAGCAGGATGCAGGGAAGATGACTGCACAGGTGGAGCTGGAACAGAAGGATGGTGATATTGAACCAGCAGATGTTGATGAAGAATTTGCTGAAACTGAGGAACCCGAACTGGAGAAACTAGCTGAGAATGATGATGCTGATGAGTTGCCTGATGGTTCTCCGTTATTTGAGAGACAAGTAGAACAAGTATACAGAGATTCGGTATCGCCTGATATTGAACATGCTGAGATTGAAGAGGTATATCAGATGGAGGAGGAGCTGGCCTCAGGAGAACTGGTGATTGAAATCATGAAAGAAGATGTTGAAGAAGTTGACAGCTCCGAAAGACCACACAGACCTGAACCACCGGATCCTGATTATATTGTAACAGCTACACCAGAACAAGTCGGCAAATTCACACCAGAACTTGAAGTCGAAGAAGAACCAACATCTGCAAAAGAAGACCTGCAGTCAGATGAAAAGGAAGCAGAATCTCCCATCCCTGAAGAACAGGCGGATGATTTTGAGGAAAACATTCAGGCTATTTCTCCTGAGGAAACAGACAAAGACGATATCCGAGAGGATACAACGGAAGAAAAAGAAATTGAGGTAGAAATCATTCCCGAGGTAACAGATACAAAAGAGGTAATTCCTGAGGTAACAGATACCAAAGAGGTAACAGAAGCTGAAGAGTCAGACAAGTCAGAACATAAGAAAGAACTCCTTGACAAGTCTTCTGTAATTGAATTTGCTGAGACACGTACAGAAATAGTCCAACGAGTTGAAGTGTACACCAATGAGTCAATTGGCCATACAGAAGCATCTGAAGAATTTGATTCATTCAAACATCTGGAAGAAATGATACAGAAAGAAGAGAAGTACACTGTCCATGATAGTGATAGCATGGCCGAGTCCTATGCATCTTCAAGAGAAGAGGGTATCACCGAGTCCACCTACAAAGGAGCCTTTGTTCAGTCCTATGAAGAAACCCTAGAAGATTATTCATCAGATCAGATCAAATCCAAAGAGACCACAGAATCCATGGTTAAATCAGACTTGGACATAGACACAACAGAGGTCTCCACTCTAGTCAAATCTGATCTTGATCTTGAAACAGCCGAGACGAGACCTGAACCAGAAGATCTTGAACTCCAAGAAGACACTGAAGATACTGGTCCTACCTGTGCTGAGTCCGAGTTGGTTACAACATCCATGGTACCAGAAGAAGACCACGAGTATGGTGAATCAATAGAAACAGCCTCTGTCGATTCCCAACAACCAATCGAGCAAGCTGAAGAAGTAGCTGAAGACAAATTGGTTGAACAAACCGAACAAGTGGCTGAGGAGAAATTTGTTGAACAAACCGAACAAGTGGCTGAAGAGAAATTTGTTGAAGAAGTGGCTGAAGAGAAATTTGTTGAACAAACCGAAGAAGTGGCTGATGAGAAATTAGTTGAAGAAGTGGCTAAAGAGAAATTTGCTGAACAAACTGAAGAAGTGGCTGAAGACAAATTGGTTGAACAAACCGAACAAGTGGCTGAGGAGAAATTTGTTGAACAAACCGAAGAAGTGACTGAGGAGAAATTAGTTGAAGAAGTGGCTGAAGAGAAATTCGCTGAACAAACCGAACAAGTGGCTGAGGAGAAATTTGTTGAACAAACTGAAGAAGTGGCTGAAGAGAAATTGGTTGAACAAACAGAAGAAGTATCTCAGGAGAAATGGGTTGAACAAACTGAAGTTGCTGAAGAGAAATTGTTTGAACAAACCGAAGAAGTGGCTCAGGAGAAAATGATTGAACAAACTGAAGAAGTAAAGCCTGAGACCACAGCTGCTCACCTTGAAGCAGTGCCATGGACAGCTGAAGAAGACATGCAGCCTGCAGGAAAACCTGATGAGCAATCGTCAGATGAGGAAGACCTTGGCGCCAGTAGAGAACCAACTTCAGACTCGGACACCATTCCAGATGATGCCAAATTTGACGACGATGATGTCAGTCCCAGTAAACCTGAAGCCCCATCTTATGAAGAGAGCAAAGATGTTCCTGAGAAAAAAACAAGTAGGGAACCTGAACAGCTGCTTGAGCAGATCCAGAAAACTCAAGAAGTTGTCTTTGAGGGTTTCTCATTCACCCAATGCGAAACAGTTGTACAACATTCCGCGACCTACTACTCTGATGAAGAGCTGGAGTCACCAACGGAAAAGGACACTGATATGAAAGAAGACGTTGAAGATGAAATAACAGACTTCGTTACCCATCACAAGAAGACACAAGACTTTGCAGAAACAGTTTCATTTTCATCTTCAATGACCACCTCTATATATGAACCTGCCGATCTTGATGGAACACAAGAGCCAGAGGGAATGGAAGGTGAATATTTCATTGACAGAAAAGAAGAATTTACTGAAGAAATGAGAACCTCCACTGAACCACTAGTTCTTCATGACGAAGTGAAGGAAAAAGAAGAAAGTCATGAGCCAACAGCTGAATTTGAGGAAACTTTCGTTGACAGAAAGGAATGCTTTCTTGAAGAAACACTAGATCAAATTACAGCAGGTTCTTCTAGAAAGCAAGGGGGTGGTGATACTATAGATATTGTAGGTAGAGGTGTTGATGGTGAGACTCCCTTAGGGTCCTTTACTGACGATGCCTCCTCTTCCAGACATGCTCCTGAAACAGGAGACATGACAGACCAAACTTCCTACTTTAAAGAAGGTACATTTCTTGCCCTGCACCCTCCACTCCTTCCAACCTCCTCTACAGAAGTTAATGATAGATCTGGTACACCCAGTGACATTGAGCTTGATGAACTGGATGTAATCCAAACTAAGACAGGCTTCTACTCAGATACCAATGAGAGAACTGCTTCACCTTTAGATTCTTATGATGAAGCTAAACCCTTTGGGGAATCTGATATCACTGGAGCTTCAGCTGATGATGAGATGGAACCTGAAGGCAGAATCACTGCTGATACATCACAGCAGATTTTCATTGAGCAGACTATAGACTCTCACAAAGCTATGACTCCTGAAAGCTATTCCTCAGGAGATGACGATGAAGACAGACCTCCCTCTCCCTCAGAATTTACTCTCGTTCAGTCCCATGACCAAGACATGCTCATGACAGCCCTAGGTATGGATCAACCTGGAGAGGACAGACTTTCAGAAGAAGATACTGAAAGTGAATCTAGTTCAGGCTCTGGGTCTGATGATGATGATGATGAAGACAGGCCTCCCTCTCCCACCGAGTTCACACTTGTTGCATCTCAAGATCAGGAGACTCTCACCAAGTCACTTGCTGATGAATCGGACCCAGACATAGTAGCTCTCCAAGAGGAACATCTTATTTATATCCAAGGTAGATAAAGTAAAACCTTAATTCTGCTTATTTTCTTTCATCCCTTGGGCAGTATACCTTATAAGAATTTTCCCTAATTATTTTCTCATGTATTTTTCTGGTTCATTATTATTAACAATTAATTAATTAAATAATTAATTTCTACAGAAATACTTTCTAAGATTAATACTAATTTGAAGTTAATATTTATTATTCTATTGCAAATTTAACAGAAGCTACAGTCTTAAAATAATATTTCTTTCTGTACTAACATGACCAAAATAATTCAAACAAGTTCAATGTGAATTCGCTATTCCAATCTCAGATGCTGAGATGCCACCTATAGTTGGCTTTGGAGATGACTTCAGAGATCCACTGAGTGATGGATTCACCACTGGGACGAGCAGTGCAGAGGCCCATGATGCAAGTGAACAGTCCTCTAGTGAACAAGCCCAGAAAGAAACACTAGATCATTCAGTAGAAAACAATACCATTTCCACTCTGAGCTCTGAACTGAATGAGCAGCCAGCCCTGGAACCTGGTGACCAGGCTGCAGAACCTACTGGCATGATTTCAAGCTATGAAAAACTGTACCAAGGACTTACCCTGGATACAGAAAGTCACTCGGAACAAATACTGGACATAGGAGACCACTTTGACACTAAGCAGCCGGATCTTCACTTTCAACAAGTGGGCCGCTCGTCGAGCTTTGAAGAGTTGTACCAAGGGGAGACAACTGCTGGCACCGAAGGTGAGTGTCATTGTGGTCGCCGGCTACAAGTGGCATGTCCGCTTCCTTCATTTGAGCTGCATGATGTTGTTTCTGCCTTTTTCATTCATCATCGCATTCCAATCGCATTCCAATCCCAGTACCACACCTTTTGGAGTTTGGGAGCACCTCATTCTACCCTAGAGCATTGTAATCTTGTAGAAAGAGTGAAGAATGAGCATTATTGCACCAGGACGAGAGGCCGAGTGAATATTGCACTGTGATGTTTGACTGAGTAGAATGAGAGAAGCGGCATAACGAAGAATGAAGCTATTGCGTGGGAACTATACTTCCGCCCACAGAAGTGTCGCTTTGCATGTTTCTGCTATACATCGTATGGAGTCCACTGCCTTTTTGTGCAGTCATAGCCATTCCACACCTGCTTACCTGTCCAGCTTCTATACATCATTTACCTCAGTTACAACAACCAAACAGCTATTTGCCTCTGCATATCATACTCTCCACCTGTGCCATATTTATGTTCCATTTACCCCCATTTGTTTAGCACTGGTTAATTTGTGTTTGTTCATTGCAGGACATGCATGTTGATGGAATTATTTGGTCCCTTTTTGTCTACCTACTTTTTTGGAATGCTTATTCACTAGCAAGTGGATGTTGTGTGAGTATTGTGGTATATGTACATAGTGGATATGTGTGTATGCTCTTGAGATTTATTCATAATAAGTTTGTTTCCATCAGAACTCCTTGTCAAGACTGAGCTAGAAGAAAAGCTCAGTTTTTCAAGTTCAGACGTTCAACTTGAGGAAGTTCGGGAACAAGGTAGACTACTCTTAAATTACCAAAGCCCTCAATCTTTTTTCCAATATTTTCTATATTTTGTTTTAGTGCTTTAACACTTTTTCACTCAAATCTTATCTATATTAATGTATTTCCCACAAAATATGTATGTCTTTTTCAGGTTTATTTGATTGCATGTAGTTTTCTGTGCCTATGATATTCTTGAGTTGCATAACAGTATGTTTATTTTAATGGACAAATAGATTTCAGTTAAACACTGCAGAGAAGATTTGATTGGAAATTTTGAAACATTATCAAGCAAATTGACTAACATCAAGTTACATTCGGTAAATAATATAGAATTCTACTAACTCAAAGTCAGTTTTGAACTGAATAACTTCTAAGTGATCACCAGTTAATCTTGACACTCTAGTCCTCAGCTTTGACAGTTTAATTGTATGGTTTTGCACTAACCCTTCTATTTCTGTAGATGCTGCAAAACGTGAACCCAGTGAAGAGAAAACTGAAGAGACGGATGTGGAGGAACAGTTTTCTCCCCATTCTAAGCAACAATCTCCAGCCAAGCAGGCCCTTAATCTAGAGCTTGACTCCCAGAAAGCATCTCTCTCTTTCTCTAACACTTCCCCCGACATAGTTGTGTCCTCCCAGTTAGACCAGACACAGCAACCCATTCTTAATGTCCCCGGTAAGCCTCTCTTGGTGGGTCCCTCTCCGTCTGATCAACTCTCCATTGTCCTCGAGGGAGAAGAAGAGTTTTATGAAGAAGAGGTCAAACCACAGCCAAAAGCAGAACCAGAACCAGTGCAGGAACCGGAACCGGAACCGGAACCAGTGCATGAACCTGAAACCAGATATGAACCTGAAAGAGCAGATACTAATGTCCATGTAAAGGTTACAGAGACCATCAGTGAAGTAAAATCAGAAAGTGTCTTCCATCAAACTGAGAGGGAGGAATTCGAAGAAACTTTGAAGTTTTCTCCAGAAGAAACAGATAATAGCTATGGAGGTTACACAAGAGAATCAAAATTGTTGCTTGAGTCTTCAATGACTGAGGAACAGTCTGAGTCAGTATTTAAGTCATCAGAAACCACGGGTACAACAGGAGACCTCCAAGCCAAGTCTGTCACTGAGACATCCGAGTCACATGAGTTTTCACAAGAAATAACTGAAGAAAGTCACAAGTCCACTCAGATTGAAACAGTTGAAGAAACCTTTGCATCATCAATGTCAGAAGAAATGGTCACATCAGTTTATGATATGCAGTTTGAAGAATCAGAACAAAGTAATCAAAATGAACATTTAATTGAATCAGAAATTGACAGAACTGAGCATCACATTACTTTGGAAAGAGAGGTGTCTACAGGTGCCAACCGTGATGGTGATACTGTGATTCCTGTAACCCATTTGCCAGCTGATATCAAACATGAACCATCTGAGCATGTATCCAAAGATGAACCAACAACTGAAACTGCCCCTGAAACCCAAACAGAACCAGACTCAACCATTGAGCCAGTGCAGTCAGCGTCAGTAGAGTCTCATGGTGATGCTGATGTGCCTAAAGAAAGTCAAGGACATCTAACATACATGGCCTTTGACAACATGGCCTTCTCAGCTGAGGATGTTGACAAAGGTGCAGCATCTGCCCCTGTCCACCTCCAGCAACTCGGAAAACTCCAGAAGCAAGACACAAAGGAAATATCGCCAGAAGACCTGGAAGAAAAACCATGGCAATTTGAGTTTCCTGATGATTTCAAAAATGAGCTTAAAGAAAGACAGCAAGCTCAAGATGTGTTGGATTTAGCTGAACAAGAAGGGGATGAGGCTTTCTACAAGACAGTTACAACCAAGACAACAGTATCCGATGATCATGTGGAAACCACAACCACAATCACACATTCCTATTTCGAAAGAAGCAGAGACATTACAGAGTCATACCATGAAGGGCTCCATGAATCAACATCTGATGGCATTTCTCCCCAGGAAATATCAGAAACAATTGAAAGTTCAGAAACTGACATTGTATCAGAAGTTAAACAAGACATACTCACAGATGACAAAGTTGATGTCAGCATGATAATAACTGAGAGAATAACAACAGAAATTGTGGATGATGTTAGCCAGGAGATTGCAGCAGGAGGTCAAGAACAACATTCACCTGAAGACGCTTCATCACAAAGCAGCTCGGACCATGATACTGAAGTCTTTGATGAAGCTAGTGGGAAATATGTAATAATCCCATGGGAAGTTGCTCATCAGTTTAAGAGACAGTTTTCCGAATCTCTGATGGAACAGGACAAGAAATCATTCACGTCTCACCAATCAATTGACATGGGTGCATTCTACAGAAGAAGTGACCACACTGAAGAGTTTGCAGTGTCTACCACTCGTACCCAGCACCGGTCAGAAACCATTGACGACAGAGGTGATGAAATCTTGGAGGTGAGAACTGGGCAAAGAGTTACATTCCATTTAGAAAGTCCTCAAGCACAAGCTGCGGCCAGCGAGATCTTCGAGCAAGCTCCCAGAGATGTTCCCCAGCCAGAGTCTGTTGTTAGTGAACCATACGACCTCATTCAACTAACTCATGAAGCCGAAGTATTCTCAAAGATCGTTGAAAGTAGACAACATGTCCGAGAAGAGATTGCCAAGCAAGATGAAGCAGACATGTATGATGCAGAGAAAATTGAAAGTGAATTTGGTGCACAGGCCTCAAGAATCTACGGCAGTGTGTTGTCACAGGAAGAGGAGATGGCTGCATCATATGCAACTGCCAAGTCGTCATTGGACTCTTCCATTGAAAGATCATACACTGATTCTCAGTACTACATGGAGTCCTACCATACTCAGTCTTCAAGGTTCACAAGGGAAGACAGCACAGAAAGTAGAGAAAGCAGAGAAGGGGAATTGTTCCCAGTTCAATCCTTTCAGCCAATCAGCGTGGTCAGCAAAGAGTCCAGACTTGCACAACAGGAGATGCTTCAAGAGCTGGGTGATAAGGATAGATCGCTATCACCATCTGTTGAAAGTGAAGAGCTAGCAACTACCTATGAAAGTCAGGCTGAATTTCAGGAAGAATTAGAGATGCAGCAATATCCTCACATTAACAACAAGTTCCCCATGGCTGTCCATAGTCTCGGTAAAGCACTGGCAGATAATGAAATCTATGAATCCTCAGAAACAGAAAGAGATTCAACTGAAGAGAAACTTTCCCCAATTGAAGAGGCACCAGCTAGTGAATGCATGGAAGAAATGGGTGATGAGCCTTCAGGAAAGATGGAGAAAAAAGTCACATTCCAGACAGATACACTGTTCGCAAAAGGCCAAGATCTTCATACTGGGGATGAAATCAAGACATCAACATCCTCTTCAGAAATGTCCATGGAACCAACTCTCCTTGCTGCGTCCTATGATTTGGAATCTGGCCATGTATCGCATGTAGTAGCAGCCTATGACATTACCCCAGATGCTGTGGAGAAACAAACAGACCCAGCAGCAACGCCAAAAGCCATACTGTCAAGTCCAGAAGATGATGTATTCGAAACTGATGGCTCATTGGTCACTGCAGCCATGCCAAGAGAACATGCTAACATCCTGTTGTCCGAGACGAAAGATTCAGGATCGGACTTCTGTCCATCACCACCTGCTCCAACTCCAATGGATTCTGCCATTGCTGACACTACATGTGATCTGCAGAGTGCAAGCTCAAGGCTAGAGCAGCTCCACGATGAACAGTTCTATGATGATGACGATGATGACATTTCTGAAACTCCTAAACACACAGAGGAAGACGAACCAAGCTCTCCTTTTGAAATTATGTCTCCAAGTGAACTAGTAGATGCTGGTATTGCTACTGAAGTAGTGGATGGTGCAGCAATGGTGGCATCTATGGAATCTACCAGTAGCTATGAGAAAGTGGAGCAAGATATTGTGACAAGCCCAGAAGTTGTAGCTGAAGCGGAGCCTGAGGTTCTAACAATGCTAAATGGACCAACAGAAGTTGAGTACCATGCAGAGTATGATATGGATTATCCAGAGGAACCAGTAGTGCAATCTCAAGAACCTGTTGCTGCTCAAATTGATGAAGAACCTAGAGGTGAAACATTCAGTCAGTCAGTTGTCGAACAGCCAATGCAAACCTGGGAATTCCAAACTGAATCCCAGAGAGATGTCGCTCACACTCAGGAACTGATTGAAGAACTACAACAGCCAGCAGGTCAAGAGACTGTTACAGTATCTGAGCAAACACTGTATGGGTTTGATATGCCATCTGAGGAGAGTGCAGCTTTGTCTGGATCAGCTTCATTTAAAGAATCCATTGGAGCATTTGACATGGATCAAGATTCTGAAATGACCCAACCTCCAACAGAAATTACATTCCAGACAGAAGAAACCTCTACAGAACAGGAAGTCCTGAGCGCAAAAGCTGTTACATCTGAACTTGAAGCTGAGGAAGATGAAGCCAAACATTCAAGTCCTTCCCCAGATGCACACCTGACAAGATCGCATGAAGAATATGATCTGCACAAAGATACCATCTACCCAGGGAAAAGAGCTCTTGAGATGGACGTTGCAACACAGGGAGCTTTTGTATCTGAATATGTCACTGATACACTAGGCACTGCAGAACAAGAGCAGTACTTCTCAGCCAGCGATAGTGAAGATGGACTAGATGAGTATGTGGAAAAGGTAGAAGATAGCAAGGATATCTCTTCTGTTTACAAGGAATATGAGCAAATATCTAGTGAAACAACTTTCATTGAAACAGACATAGCATCAAGTGAGGTCAAAGTAACCATTGAGTACACAGAAGATCAAGGGGAATCAGAGTTTGCTGAAAGAACAGAAGAAGAATTAATCCTGCTAAAAGACAGCAAGACAGCATCTGAAGTTGATGAGAGTGAACGACCACCATCGAGTGAGAAGGATATTCAGGACGATGTGGCTGGTCTTCAGGATGACCTAGATCGACCAATCTCGCCCACCCCTATTGCAGAGCAGCAATCATACTTCAACGAGGAAACTGATGAGCTCATGGCTTCAGAACTTCAAGCTGCTGAGGAAGAAGTTCTTGAGAAAACTGCAAGCTGTTTTGTAGAATCAATCTTGGATGATATCAAGCATAAGGTGCAAGAAGAAGTGGTTGTCAAAGAACAAACTGAAGCAGAAGCAGAAACAGCAGCAGGAGCAGTAGAAGCATATGTATCGGATGAGGAACCTGCAGTAGCTATGACAGCTGACAATGGTGACGTGGACAGAACAGATGAAAGTGACAATGAACTAGAAGTTCCTCCAGCGACACCACCTCCACCTATACCACCATTACCACTGTTCCGTAAGCAGGTCTCAGAAGACATTCCAGAGATCATGATCACACAACACCTTCATGAAGAACGTGATGAAGGAGACTACCCTCTGTGCTTTGCCGAGAAGTATACGAAATGTGTTCCAGAGGAAGAAGATGTCAAAACTGAGGATATCAAAACTGAAGTGACAGAACCTCAACCATCAACGTCGTATGCAGAATTTGACCAAACAGATGCTTTGAAATTTACAGAAGTCTCTGAAGAAAAGGATGAATATGATGAAGATGAGGATGATGAAGATGATGCTTTGCTGAAAGATGAAGGCAAACAAGGAAAATATCCAACTGAAAAGGATCCTTTTTTAGTGATTACTGACTCAGAATCAACCCCTAAAGTTTTGGAAGGCATTGACCAACAGCTGACTCAAGTGGCTGTTGTTCAACAGAGTGAAACAGTAGAGGCTGAGGCTGGGTCGGGGTCAACCCCCATCAATGAAGACGACAAATTGGCCAAGGAGTTTGAACTCAGAGTTGAAATATCGGAAGGAATGAGGCCATATGATTATTCTGAACTTGTGAGTCCCGAAGATCTGGGTGACTCATCCAGTGTTGATAGTTTTGCGACAGTCGTGGCTGCACAGCCAGATGATGAAGACAGTGTAGAGGACGACCACGAAGATCGACTGGCTGACTTTGCTTCCATGACATCATCCATGCATTCAGACCAACCTATCCAGCAAGACCCAGCTCTTGATGTAGAAGGAGGGGATAATCATGACGTGGAAGAAGAGGAGCCAGAAGAAATGCTCGAATGGCAGAGACACACTTATGATAACGATGGAGCAAGTGATACCTCCTCCCTAGACAATGAACATTATGAGTTTGTGGATAGAACAGCTCTGTCTGTGATCACAGAAATGTCAGATGAAGACCGGTTTGAAATGATCGAGAGAGAAGAAGCTTTATCCGAAGGTGGTACCTCTGACCACGTCCAAAGCTCTCCAGAAGGCCCACAACCATCACCTGGAGGTGGTGCTTACAAGTTCTTTGGAAAGAGTGCAGAAAAAGATGACATTTCAGTCTCGTCATCACTGCTGGAGTTTGAAAGTCTCGAGAAGGAAGTCAGCCAATCCGGGTCAGTGAATTCTCTTGAGATAGTGGATAAGGAAAGCTACTGTGGCTCTCTAGATGAGCGACACTTCCCATCTAACAACAAGAAAAGTGATGGCGATGACATTTCACTGGCTTCATCGCTCGCAGAGTTTGAGAGACTGGAGAGAGACATTGCGGTATCTGGTTCACTTGGATCAATGGAAAAAGTGTCTGGTTCATTTGGGTCGATGGACAAATTTGCAGCAGAAAGCAAGAGCAGTAATGGGTCAGGATCACTGTCGTCGCTAACAGAGTTCGAAAAGTTGGAAAGAGAAGTACTTGGTGATGACAGGAGAAGTTCACTAGGTAGCATGAGTAAGAAAAGTGATTACTCCTCGCATCCATCATTGGCTGAGTTTGAAACATTAGAAACTGAAATCAAAACTGCAGAAGAACTGGAAGCTGAAGCTCAAAAGTTTGTGTCCATGTTGGAATCTGGTTCCCTGTTCTCGTCACAAATATCATTAACGTCATCCAAGCATGAAATCGATCGAGATTCGCTTGATGGTAAAGACATTGACAATGACTCTCTCAGTGAATGTGACAAACATGGACATGGTGATGCAGATTCTCTGGATGGTGATACCTCTGAAATGACCGACATGACCTCAAGTGTGATATTCACTGGCACGGCTGCCGTAACTCGACCAACAGCAGAAGAAGCTACATCAGGCGGGGAAATTACCTCTGCCAATGAAATGGACTACGATTCCCTTCAGGAAGAAAGTGGTGGTAGAAAACATCGCAAAGACGTGTATGACACTGACTCTCTTCACGAAACTGATGGTGCAATGGACAGATCGGCAGATTCAATCGAACTTGGTCACAGGTTGGACCCTGATCTTATAGATATGACCAAATCTGCAGATTCGATAGAACTGGAGAGACAGTTGCTGGTTGAAGCTGGATTCATGCAAACATCTACAGACTCTTTGGAATTCGGACACCCAACTTTGATGGAAAGGTCTAGCGATTCGTTAGAAATGGATCAAAGAGCTGAAATTGATAGAGACTCTTTGCAAGGTCAGTCTGACCAGATGCTGACATCAGCAGATTCGTTGGAGTTTGACACAACAGAGAAGCCGCTTCCTAATGTGATGCAGATGTCTGTGGAATCAGCAGCATGGAGCAGCATGGGAAGTTCTGGTCTGTCCAAAGCATCAGGAGAGACGATACGATCCCAGAGTGACTCCACACACTCCCGTGACTTGATGCAGGTCTCAGCAGAATCAGATGAACTAAGACGCAAAAGCAAATCAAGCGAGAAATCAGAAGTCATTGAGCATTCCACTAGTTATGAATCCGAAACCATTACAACAACGGAACACGAAATTAGACGTATAACTCAGACGATGTATTCGAAAAATCCCTTTGAGGAGAAAGAGGATGAAAGCCAAGTTCCTGAGGACTACCAGAAAGAACCGTTCCACTTCAATGTTGATCAGACCGCCTCCACGAGCCCCTTTCTGTCTCAGGGACCCTACCAAGAGCAGAAGAGGGTGTACACAATGACAGAATGGGAGGCAATGAAAAATTCAAAACGTAGGTCCCCCAACGATAACGACCCCACCCAGCCCCCTTCCCCTCCCACAACTGATCCCACCACATCCCATATAGGACTTGCTACTTCAGAGACCAGCGACCCTACCCGAGGTATTCACAGCTCCTTTCAGTTCCATCTCTCCATCGTTCCACTGTGGCTTAGTCACTCTGTCAGATGATCCTCACTCATTCCTTGCATGTCTGTCTCTCTCGCTTTCTCTCTTGCTCAGGACTATCATTCAGTCCACCGTTCAGTCTGTCCAATATGTTCATATTCAGTTCTCATCAGTTTCAGTTTTCATATGTTGCAGGTTTTAGTATCTTCATTTATTTGATTTTGAATTTTAAATTTATCTTTTTTTTTACATTTCTTTTTCTTTTTATCTCCCTTGTGTTTCAGGGTGTCAAATATGAAATTCAGCCATGGTGATTTTAGTTCACTGATGAGAACAAAAGATTAAAACTGATGTCCTTTATCATGTACCTTATCCGGTGTTGTTACAAGCCTTGTCTCATGATGTATGCCTGCCACAAATGGTCTGGCCATGCGTCAAGGGGCAAGGGCTGGTTATTGTTGTTGACTTAAATGCACATCTCCGATATCTCTTGCACTAATGTATCATTTTCTTTTGCAGAAGTTGTACCGGTCTTCTGTTGTCCTCCTCTATTGTGCGTTGTCCAATATGTTTAATTTGTAGCCCTCTCTTCCAGTGGCAACTCATGCACGTTATGATTAGTTGGATTTACTTACGTTTAAATTTGCTTTCCTTGTTGTGAGGTGGTGTACATCTGTCTTAAGTTGCTACCATACATGTTACATTATATCGACAATTCATATTTACCATAATGAATGGTATTTCATTCTAACATTACAAAACGCCTCATAACCATTTTGTCATTAACAAGTCATTCGTCATTACCATATCGATATATGAGCCCAGTAGTAATAAGGAATACCATTGTGTACTAACAACTCATAGTAATTATGAAATCTGTATGTAATCTACTTTGTTTTACAGCATTCATGATCATGAGATGATATTGTTTGCTTTAGGGCTAAGCAACTTACTTAACATGGTTCAAATACAGGTAGTAGGTAACTGGATACCAGTTTTGTGAGATCATGTTAATCTTAACGTTTTGTTTCTATGGTAGCAGCGCAAATGGATGAAGAAGAAGAGGACTATGAGGGGATGGAAGGTGGGCGGTTGTCACGGCGATGCTAAGCATCGGGTGTTTTGTTGTTCGTGCTTATAGCCATTTGTCAGTCACACCAAGTCCCTCCACACTTGCTGTTTTAGGTTTAACCCTCTCCCTGCTGGATTAGGCAAAATCACTGCTCATTAGAGCATCTCCAGTTGTCTTCAGCAGAGAGAGGGTTAAGGTCTACCCCCACACACCAACCTGGCCCGGTTTTGTGCCTGTGGTCCCCTTCAGTGCCATTTTTATGTTGTACGTAGAGCTCCATACCTTATATGTGCATATTTTGTGCATTTATGATTTGCATCAGAATTTGGAGTTATTGTAACAGACATATGTATGTTCATGAGACATACTTGTGCTATTTGCTAGTGCTGCAAGCATTTCCATTTTGCAAGATCTACCAACAGTGATAACACATGAATACAACTTTCCACTATTTACCACAGTTAGCGAAAACATTACTTGGAATGTTACCACTATCGGTAGAATATGACACAAGTGGTGAATGGGAAAATAACCAATACATCTTTGGTTATTATCATTATCTAAATTTAATCTTTTAAATTAGATAATCAAGGAAGGATTTCAGACAAATGTCTGTGTTGGAGACTTTATAAGCCAGTCAGATGTACTATGTCTTTGACATTGCACCATGACTGTGTCGTTATGTGGCATTATTGCTGAGAAACACTGTACATAATGTCATTGGCAAAATACTGAAATAGTCGTATACAGTATAATGTGCCTCATTACTGTTGAATACTGGTATTAGCGTTTACTTAGAACTTTGTGTTGTTTAGTTTTGTAAGAATAGATCCTAGTTAAAGTGCACTAATTGTGTTTAGTAGAGTATATGCATCGTTCAACTAAACTAGAATATTATTGTCTGGGTGAACAAGAAGCATTACAAATAAATAAATTAAAAAAGATTCTGTGGAATGTATTCACCAAACGAACCGTAACTTGCTTGTGTTTCAATCAATATTTTGGTATTAACTTTTCTTCTTTTCTATTCTATCCCTTCAAATTGAAATGATGCAAGAAATCAGTTTTTATTCTTTATTCTGTGGTTTACCCTACGCCTATCCTAAACTCCCATGTTTTACATGGACACTTCCAAATCTATTACTAATTCCAAATTACTAATTCTTCTTTTTTTATATCTTTTATATTTTTAATTGTCTCAACTTTTTTATTTAAATATTTAAAATATTGACTAAACTACTCATAAAAACTTCAACAAATATATATCTACAGTAATAGTAAATGTAAACCTTTTTGAAAGTGTTGAATTTAAAAATACTTTCAACTTATAAAGTACGATAACATTTGAAATGATTATTAATCGCAATGAAAATTATTAGACTTATGGTTATGGTTATTGTTTATCGAAGCTTTCATGTTCACTGGAGACTGTAACACTTGTGATTACCCAGTCACCATGTAATAAGAGATTGCTACGAGAGTGGTTATGGTCTTGTAGTAGCTAAGAGAGCTTCAAGAAATGATACCCTAGACAGTAGAGAGGTTTCGCAACACTACGGTTACCATTATGGATATGGTTACGTGATCAGTTTATGCCTGGTAAAAGACATCAGAGACTCTCTCGATGCGTAGTTTCCCGTTTATGGCCCTCTCAGGGAACCCGGACGGTCAGAAACGGGAAACTACACGTCTGGCGAGTCTCGGATGTAAGATACTATGAACAAACTGATAACCTATCCGTATTCGTAATGGTAACCGTAGTGTTGCGAAACCTCTCTAGTATGTTTGTGTGTGAATGATTTGTGGTAATGTGGTTGGTGTTTTTACTTACTAAAGGGGTCGACTTGTTAAGATTTGTCATGGTAGATCAGTGTTGTTCCTCTATAGTGGACATTAAAATACAACACTGTCTTGAAGTCTGGTTCATGGTTTGGTTCTGCTGAATGGATAGATTCCTGTGATATTCTAGTTGGTAGTCTTCCCAGTTGTTGTAGTTCCGACAAACCTGGCATGAGTGTTGTTCTTTGCCATGCATTTTGAGATCATCTGATAAAAGTGCAATTGTATTGTTATTAACTATTAATTTAATTGGTAATTGAAGATGTATTTTTCAAAATATGTGTGAATTTACAGTAATGTTATCGTAATTAACATCGTCGCAAATGGGTGAAAGATTCCCGCAGCGACGTTAAACGTTAAACATATTCAATCAATCGTAATTAACAGTAATATAATAAATTAAATATTTGTTCATAAAGGAAATTATACTCTTATTGTTAAAAATAATATGCTCATTGTACGATTATTCTCATGAAATTACTGTGAATTGAAGAGAATAAGTTAGGAGATGGTAAGTATGCCTGTAGGCCACGCCATGTTCAAGAGAGCATGTTCTGATGGACATTGTGCTGGTGTTACAGGAGATGAGAGTACTGGCAGCAGCTTGAACACATCTCTGACTGGAGGCGCTGTAGGAGAAGAGTCCACCAGGTGAGGGACCTACCCTACTTGTCCTACCCTAGGGTGACGATCGCATGATGAAATTAGCCAATGAGGGTACTCGTATTATCATGAGTGGTCATTGGCTAATTTCATCACCCTTGGGTCGATCGAGTTTTTGAAAGGAATACACTCTATAGTAGCTGCAGTTGTAGCTAGAAGAAGCCCCAATTATTATTTAGCTACTGTAAATCAAGAAATGAATGTGTCACTAATTTAATGCGACCTCTAGATTTTAGACGTAAATGCGACACCAATAAAATGCGAACGGCCATGTCTCCATACATGTTTTCCTCCAAGTCTTACCTTTAACGCGCAGCAATTAAATGCGACAATACGGCGGTCGCATTTTTCGCATTAATATTCTGCTCGCATTAATTTCATGATTTACAGTATCTTATTATGGGCACCCTCTAGCTACAGAGGAAGCCAGTAATAGGCATGGACAAAAGTATGCATCTGATCCCAATGAGCTGGGTTAATTACTATGTGTGACCAAAATACACAGGGCAGAATGAAATCCAGCTAGGTATAGATTCACTAACCAGTATACTTCACGTCTCCATGCTTATTTTGAAAGGGAAAAAATGTTTGCATATAGTATATCGCATTAAATATCGCCATCTCTGTCTCTACCCACAGACTCCTGCTGAAGAAGGAGATCCACAGGAAGACGACGATCGGTCCGGACGGCCGCGAGGAGACCATGATCCGGGAAGACCTGCAAGTGAGGCAGGACAACGAGCCTCCGGAGGAGCTGCGGGACAGCATGCAGGACATCATCAACCAGTTTATGGACACCACCACAGACATGCCCCAACACACGCCACAGCTGGAGGACGACGTCTAGACAATGACTAGACACCTGTCTGGCAGTCTAGACAATGTCTAGACATCCGTCTGACCATAATTCACTTTTACTGCAATCTCATTTTTTGGTGCTTCATCTGTTCAAATTCTACATGGCTTGTTTCTCATACAGGATGTAATCAGACACATTTTAGTATCAAATGACTTTTTGGAAGATTTATGAACAAGATTTGTTCGTATACTATTGCAACTTTTACTTGCCACTTTGGACATGGAAATGTTTGTATAATTACTAATTAGCAGTATCATGAGAATCAGAGTATATACCAGGTGTGTCCCGGCGTGACGTTTGGATTTTGTCATCTATTTGGAAGTACATGTATAGAGTACATATGATACTCCAGTTTTTGAAGTAGTAAACAGCTTTTCTGCAAACGTTTGATACTATATTATCAATGAAATTCACATGTTTTCTCCACATTTTGCCAAGCTGGTGCATTTTTTTATACAGTTTTACATACATCTGCTTTTGAAATACCATTTTGGCATTCCATTATGATCTGTCGCTGTAGTGACTAATCAATGCTGTCTAATCCAAACTATCTACCCATATCCCATATATACTCGTATATCACCACTGACATCACGAGTTTGTGTGCCCCTACACTTACTGCCTACATTAGCTTTCCATTACCCTTAGGCTAGACTTTTTGATTCAAAGTTCGACTATGATCGAGATGAAACTGAACTTGATCTCAACCCATGGGTGGAAATGGGAATCTTTTTGTAGAACTGAGGTAACAGTATCATTCCAGTATATGCATAACACTGCCCTTCAGTGAGGACCTTCTCATGAAATGACTCATTTCATACGTTTGGATTCGTACCAGCTAATGGAGTTATTTATAATTAGTCAGCGCTATGTGTACCTGTCGCTTCCTTCCATGTTTGCTTGAAATTTTACGGAAATTTGCACCGATTCCAAATACAATACGTTACCACTGCCAAGACCCAACAAAAAGACCTTGGTATATTAATGCCAGACTTGACCAGATACTACTTGATGACAACTATTAAGATGGACATGACACAGATTGCTGCTATCCAGACATGCCCCATTTCGTCTGGATTGAACCAATCTTTTTTTCTCGTCGAAATCGGCCAGGGTTGTTGACATGATCGACAAGTAAGGTACTCGTTGTTATATTGTCTAAATGTAGGCTAAGTTTCCTTGGACCTTGATGTCATTTAATTAGTTTGTCAGAAGTCGACAAAAACGATATTGAATTTCCGTGGTTTGTGGGGTTATTTTAATTTATGAGCACGTATTTGTAAATTTAGGTGCATGAGTTTTCTAGTGATATGTATTTGTACATGACATGTTTGGTAAACAAAATATATATCTCTATCTCTTGGTGCCTGTTCCCGTAGCAAGGAAATGCCCTAGATGTACACTTACTTATCTGGCTTTCTTTACAATATCTGAGGTATGTTTAAAAATGTATTACTACTGGATAAGCCTTTCCAGACATAATGTTGTGATTTTGTCATGTTATTCTCATCTAAAAATAAATGCTTTAGTATGCCATAATCGCATCATCTTGTTTTTTATTTACATCGATTTGGATACAGAAAATATAATGATCTTCCAGAATTGTGATCACACGAAATCTTCAACTAGTCATGTTTCATTTAATCAGAGAGAAAGAAAACTACCACCATGACCTCGGAATGCTGAAACTGTTCCACAGACTGGTCATGTTTCATTTAATCGATTTATATACGGAAAATAGACGGATCTTCTGGAAGTGTGATCACACCAATTTCTCAACTGTTCCACGGACTGGTCATGCAGCATTTATAGTTTGGCATGAAATGCATTGACACCTCTATTTCGTAGATTATCTCAGTAAATACTACTATTATGTGCTATATTGGCCGGGACATGCTACATCCACGGATATGTCGCGAAGACTAGCAGTGGAAATAGTTTTCACAAAGGCTGTCGACTGATGCTTACAAAAACAACACACATTTAATGGACGAGTAGACGTGATTAATGACA
>JAUTBV010176784.1:0-23483 GCA_032361325.1 Lepetodrilus fucensis | reverse complement strand
TAACTGCATTGCCACTCTACAGTCCGTGCATCCTATCAATATCGCGTCAGAAAGGTAACTTTCGCGAACATTGATGCTGGGCCCCCCTGGACGGGATTTGAATCTGGGACCTTTGGCTCCGAAGTCCAACGTTCTACCACTGCACTACATCCCGTCCCTCACAATTGTACCTAATAATGATACTATTCACACAAGGAATATCATCTCCTTCATCAATGTTGTAGATCGGTGATATTGTGAAATATAACCATCATGGTACATGTATCATGAGCATTAATAAAAATGTTCTAAAACAGCAGTGTATATACAAGTAGAAGATTCACACACTAATCAGCATAGGTCTAGATCTGCCTGTAGAAGATCAGCACTGGAAGAAAGTTAAGTGACAGATAACAGGTACCACACATCTGAAGACTCTACATGACACTCACCTGGTTTTCAATGAAAGACTTGAAAAAAAAGAAAACATAATTCAAGTAAATCTTTGTAAAAACCAACACAGTAAACAAATATTTTTTAAAGCACACTGCAAGTTAAATCCATGTTTGGATCTTTCAGAATCTAAGTTATGGAATTTGATGAAATTAAAACAATTATTTGAAAGCTGGAGATTCTTACCTCGAGGTCAATGTCATCAGGAATTTCGAGGTCGTCTAAAGTATCCGCGCTTCCAGCTTCGACCTCCATGCTGCTTCCTCGATCTCGCAACGCTCGCATCTGCCTCAATAGGGAGCCGACAGTTACCTCCCTTTCATCACTCTCTTCCCCACTGAGGTCACCGTCTATCACAGGTCTGGATATGGGAACAACTTGGTCCACACCGAACAGACGGTCAATATTCCTACGCGCTTCATCCTCATCACTCCTTTCTTCATCCGTCTCGATAGTATAGGTCCCAGCTTCACTCACTTTGTCGTCCTCGACCTCTTTTTTCAATGCACCACTTTTCTCGCTTTCCTTTGATTGATTGCCATTGGTAACGCTGGATATGCTGGAATCAGCGATAGCGACTGAAGTACTATTATGCCCAGTGTCGATATCATATTCTCGGGATTCACGATATAGGTCGTGTTCGGTTAAAGGAATTGAACTGCTATCTGGGACTAACGATAGTTTTTGATTCAGTTTGCCGTTTCCCTCGAACATTTTGTCAATGAGATAAGACGTGGGATTTTTGTATTGTGATGGGTCTATGGATGATGCGTTGGGTAGTTTTGATTTGGGAGATTTGCTAAGGACTCGAGATGTACTTGGAGATTTTTTGCTTCTTGAAGATTTTGAACCTGAAAATTAGAATAAATATTTTAAAGAATGATCATGGTGTTACGTATATATGGAGTCACAATTCTGTATGTATACAGAGTCATGACTATTTATGGATATGGATATCATAACTCTATATGTATATGGAGTCAGAATTCGACATTAATAGTCATAACACAACTCTTGTAGCATTTACAATTGTTCTCTGGAATAGGACTCAATTGGCTATTTATATTTTATGTGTGCTTCAAAATTAATACAACCTTTTCTTCTTTCTTAAGAATGTTTTTGAGGAATTAAATATTGTCCATTTCTTCATATAATAAACAGCTGTATGAAGGCTGTTTATTTATATAGCACTCTTAGTGAACTTAAGCTTTGAGTGAGTTATTCATTGCATTGTTGCAGTGTTAATTTTCACTAACAGACAAAAGTTGGACAAGACTGAGGTTATTCCAAGTACAGTAGACCTAGCATATACCGGACACTCGCCTATAACGGACTGAATCTGAAATCCCGATCCCGTCTAACGCTAATTACGGCATATGCATATAACGGACAAAAATAGCCGGTCCCAATGAGTACGTTATATGCGAGGTCTACTGGAAATCAAACCCACCTTTAGTTGCGGCATCACTTCTGACACTTGCATCTACAGATTCAGCTGCTTTAGTGGGCGGCGTTTTCCTGCTTGCGGAGTAGTCCCCACTTGATCTCTTGGCCACATCTCTGGTTTGTTTGTGGACAGTGGACGAGAGCGAACTAGAAGAAAGTTTCTTCATGGGTTTGGGTTTGGCCTCGGCGACCGAGCTGGCAGCATCGTCCTGCTTCTTGTGTTGAGCCGGGGACGTCTCGCACTCGTCCTGATGAATTAAGGAAGAATAAAATTTGCTGCCATTGCACAATACTAGATAGCGATTACCTTGAATAACACTTTTAGCTATAAGAGAATTATTGACGAACTTTGATAATCTTCATAAATACCAGGCTTCTGATAATTTCAGGACCCTCTCAGACATGGGTTATATTCAATGCAGACATCTATTCAAGTCAGGTTTCTACACGCATTCAAGGATTACACGGTATGTCTGATCAAGATTAACCTTATCACTGCTGGATTAGCTACGATTATAGGATTGTAGCTCTATAGAACACCTTCATCGAGGAGATTATTAACCCTTTCCTTCCTAGATTATTCACGATATCTGCTCTAGGTGCATCTACAGTTGCTTCTGGCAGTGAGAAGGTTAAAAGAAAGAGCATGCCACACTCAGCACTAACTTTGTTCCACAATTCATAGTCAAAATACACATTAACTCAAAAATACAAAAAAAATATTTATATAATAATAATTAGGAGATAAACAGTTCCTATTGCAAATTTACTGTGAGGTTATCGTGATAACATTTGTACCATAATTTGAAAGCGAATTCTTCTTTGTTCAACAACAAAATAAACTGGTTCCCAATCACTGCGATGAGTTTGCGTTTAATCAGTCTATTAGAAACTGATTGTTCTTAAACAAGCGTCCAGTCATAGCCCATTGTCATGATTGTGACGCTAAATTCATTGTTTGACCGTCACTGTTTATAAAGTCCAAGATGAATGGCAGGCCAGCGGTTTCCAAAGGTTTCCAAAGGTTAAATATTGGGCAAGGGTTTCAAAGACTATAATCTGTAAATCAATCAATTAAAAAACAACAACAAACAAATAACTTTTACGAATGCATGCCCTTCAAAGTTTACTATAGTATCATTATGTGTCAGATAGTTTGTACATCTTTCATAGCAATGTATTCATGCTGGTTTGCGACAGAACAACTGTTCTTTTGCCTGATTGTCAAATTCTATGCTACATCAGTTGAGTTGTCGTCCAGGATATCAGTACAAGACCATAGAGCTCTCGCAATACGATCCCCGCATACATAGAAGAGATCGTTACGAGTAGCCCTACGAGAGCACGATCGACTAGTCTCGTAGTAGAGCTTCGTGAAATGATACCCAGGACCCGTAGTGACCACAAAATTACTTACCATGGTCTTTATACTATTAGAGCACTTCATTGAAACAATTGCCAGGATTTAATTGTAACTTCTCGTACTAAAATTGAGTTATTCATCAAACTAGCATATGTGTTAGCCATTTTTATTATTTTAATTTTAATGATAGTTATGCGATAATGTGATTAACCTACACTTAACCAAAACATCTCGACCAATCAAATTCGAAGAAATTTAACTATTATGGTACAATATAGGATAATTCAAAAGTGTTTTATTCCAAATGTTGTACAGCATGCTCTAAGCATTTATAAAATCATTTATAAAATCAGATAAAAGCAATAATTGAGGCTTCAATTGTATTTTAACAACAAGGACAATGTTAAGTTCTGCTTTGGTTTGTAACATTACCTCTAAGAACGAGACTGATGGTTTACAATGGGTGATCATCACGATTAGCAAACCTTTCATCGTGGATTAATGTGTCAAACGTGATAAATTGTGTTAGTATTTTTACTCTGTAATCAGGATTTTCCTCACATGATTGTGTCACAGAGGACAGCTGGTGCGGTCTAATAATATTGACGAAAATCAGTCGTTACCATAGCAATGACCAAATTGCTTCTGAGAATAATCCTGATAAATTCATAGCACGATTAACCCTCTCCATGGTGAAGGCAACCAGAGATTCCCTAAATGGCTGTACCCATGTCTAATCTAGCAGGGAGAGGTTTAAATGAACAAGGAAGATTATCGATATTACTGTGTGTAAGATAAAATACATATTTATTATTATTATTATCATTAATATTTTTATCATTATTACTATTATTTTTATTATTTTTATTATTATCACTACCGTTCTTGGCTAACAGGATACCCCTTTGGCTAAGTATGTAGAGTATTGGACTTACAATCCAGGCAAACTGGGTTCAAAATCCAGGATTGGCATGGCACTGTTACATCTACGAACATTTTACTAAACCTACAATATTTTACAACTCACCTCCGATTTGCTTGGCGTAGACTCCTTATTATGAATTTTCTTCTCCTGTGCCTTTTCCTTCCTCTCTCGAAAACTCTTCCTGATCTTAGGAGGCACGCATTCCCTGAGCGTTTTCTCCTTTTTCGTGTCGTCGTCGCCAAAGTCTATGGTGAAGGCCATGGGACCGGCCTCCACCTGTTGCTTGGGGACCGCCGCGTGTTCCGGTGTCCCTTCCTTGGAGGATGGCCTCTCCCCCACTGACCTCTCGCCCGCTGGTGTGTCTGGTGTGTTCAGCTTGCTGGCCTCCGAGTAGAGGCTATCCCTGGAGAGTGAGGAGCTGATGCTCCGAGGCGGAGTCTCCTTCTCCCGGTCGGAGAGTTCCGCCGCTGCCGTTGCTCGGTGTGAGATCTCCATGTACCGGACCCGCTCGTTCGGGGGCCGGCCGTCCATCTTTGACGGGGAGTAGTCGTTCTGCTCTAGAGACAGGCTGCACGGTCGGCTCCTGTCTTCTGGAACAGAAGGAGAAGAACCTTCAGAAGGTGGTACACATAGCAGGAGGATTATCATGGAGTCAGAGCACATACAGTGCACATACAGTACACATACAACTAAACACAGAGAAGAACCTTCAGAGCATTCAGAACAGAGAACTATCACAAGGTTGTATACATAACATCTTGGGATTATCATGAAACATTGGGATTATCATGAAACCAGAGGACATATAGTACAGAGAAGGAAAGGCTTGAAGGTGGTACATACAGCGGGATTATCATGGAACCAGAAGAAATACAACTAAATACAAAGATGAACCTTCAGATGAAATCTGCATGAATTGGTGCTGTATAACAAAACACATCTGTTTACAGTGTTCGAAATAAAGCCCGTCCGCATGCCCGCGACGGGTTATTTTCAGCGAGGACGGGCAACGTTTTTCAAGATGTATTTCATCGATCACTGGCCAACATGTATGAGGACGGGTAACTTCTCAAGACTTAGCAGTCCTCATGGCTGGCAGAGAAATTGCTGAAGTTGTATACACTGCTGTTTAGTGCCGTGTATATGAACTAGTACTATCAGAGACCCATAAATGTACAATTAGATTTGATTAATTGATTTACTGATTATACTGAGGACGGGATCACAATCATAGAACTGTTTTCTGTCCCAGTACTTCATCATAATGCTTACATGCCATACACAAACCTGCCGAGACCAGTTGAAGGACAGTAATGAGCATACATACATGTACAGATACACACACCAGATCGACTCTTAGTGCAGTCCTCACACTATCTGATTGAGGTCCTATACAGGATATATTCTTACTACCTTCGCCACCACCCAGTCAAGTAGGATCACCACACTGTGGTGGCAGACTACTACCGTGAACGGCAGCACATAAATATGCTGTTAGACGGCAAACAACAGAACGACTTCCATCATCATCAGTCTCTCATTCATGGTGTCATGCTTAATCGATAGCCTCCAATACAGATGTACCGGTGAAGGTATTGATTATTTCGTTTAGCTCATTGATCTGCCGTTCCTGACCAAACATCCCTCAATACTGACATGGAAAATGTAACCGGAATCTCAAATATAGGCTGATATGAATATATAGTCTGACCCTCAAATTAATATTCAAACAAAGCCTTAGTCTCAAACTACCTTCTGAGCAGAGCCTATACATTACACCCTGTCCTCAGTGTATAAAACTCCAGCAATTTCACTGCCAACCATGAGGACTGGTAAGTCTGAGAAGTTACCCATCCTCATACATGTTGGCCAGTAATCGATGATAAACATCTTGAAAAACGAACAAAAAGTAACACGACATGCAGGCATGCAAGGATAAAACATTACCCGTCCTCGCTGAAAATAACCCGTCGCAGACGTGCGGACGGGCTCTATTTCGAACACTGCTGTCCTTCTAACTTAGCCTGATTCTCAAACATATTCTGACCCTCAAACAATATTCTGACCCTCAAATATAGGTACTAAAACATACCTTGATACTCAAACATAGCCTGATTCTCAAACATAGTCTGACCCTCAAACATAGTCTGCTTATCAAACAATACCCTTACCCTCAAACATGATACTCAAACATACCTTGATACTCAAACATAGCTTAACATTCAACACATAGTTTGACTCAAAACATCATTGGTACATATATTCCCACAACAATAGATCATAACTTACACTGTACAACGTAAAACCCAGTGAAATGTACACCTTGGCTGTTCATAAAACCACAATTACCAAATTATCAACAGGAACATTCTAAGGTAGGTTACCTTAAACCTTGAGTCTCCAGACATACATACTCTGTAGTGTTACTGCTAATACATGTCTCATTACCAAACTAACAACGGGCACATTCTAAGGTACCTACCAAAGGCCATGACCCTGGGTCTCAATGTGTACATTCTATAGTCTTACTGCTAATACATATCTCACACCTGATTACCTGTATAATCCATTGTTATACACCTGTCCAGACCTGCTTTATCATACAACACAGCAGTGCAAGAAATAAGGAAGAAGCAAATTCAGCCCTCAAGCCATACTAGAACTACTACCTGGCGTACCTGCCCTTCAGTATATCATAACTGTTCAATAAAATTGAATAAATTTGATACCATTTGTTATGATTTCAAATACAGAGGGTGTTTTGTGTTGTGAATATCCCTTCAGTATATCATAACTGTTCAATAAAATTGAATAAATTTGATACCATTTGTTATCATTTCAAATACAGAGGGTGTTTTTGTGTTGTGAATAATAGCTAACGTTGCCGTCACATTCAAATAAATTCTGAATGATCACTTACATAATCGAATAATTCATGCCATTTCACTTGCATTCAAACAAGTTCATTCGCTAGGAAACATTCAAAGGCAATGAGATAGTGATATCATTGTGTTGAGTTGGCGAGCATATACAGAGGAGACTATTTACCATTATATCCGCCGACATTTATTACCTGGCGAATCACGACCGATTCCGACCTGTGTTAGTGCTCACAAATAGTGGGTGTATTCATCATACGGTCACGACTCCTCATACATTATGTATGGACAACTGTATGTTAATTTAATTAATGGATTTGATTCCCAGTGTACTCAGATCCATACAAACACTATCAAAGTATACACATATTAGGGAACCATAAATCCAGATACAAGTTAAATTATACTACATCTATGTTTATTTTATCATTTCTTCTCTGACTGTCTCTTTCCCAAGAAGAAATTAATAATATAACGTACTTGACATGTGACACTTTCACCTGTAATTAACACATGACACTCTCACTTGAAATTAACATGACACTCTCACCCGTAATTATCCCATCGTGGCACATGTAATTGTCAGATGGCACTCTCTCCAATAACTCACAAATGACCATCTTACCTGTAATTAACACATGACCCTCTCACTTGTAATAAGACACTCACCTATTATTAACCCATCACGACACTCTCACCTATACTTAGCCCACCATGCCACTCACCTGTCATTAAAACATGACACTCTCTGCAATAATTCACATGACACTCTCACCTGTAATTAACACAAGACACTCTCACCTGTAATTAACACAAGACACTCTCACCTGTAATTAACCCATCATGGCACTCTCACCTGTGATTAACCCATCATGGCACTCTCACCTGTAATTAACCCATCATGGCACTCTCACCTGTGATTAACCCATCATGGCACTCTCACCTGTAATTATCCCATCATAATGCTCTCTTTTGTCATTAACACATGAAGCTCCATCCAATAATTTACTCGATACTCTCACCTGTAATTAACACAAGACACTCTCACCTGTAATAAAAATAAGACTAGTAATTAACCCATCATGGCACTCTTACCTCAAATTATCCCATCATGGCACACTCTCACCTGTAACTTTAAACACACAACTAATATAACTGTCTCACCTGTAATTAACTCACTCTCAGTCTCCTGCATGCTGCAGTAATTAGTAAAGCACACACATTCAATCAACAGTATTCTCTGTCCACTGCCAACGGTAAACTTGAAGAATGTCCAACTAACAGCATTAGGCTCTCTAAGCATAACACACCACCGAAAGGTAAATGTGAAACCAACACGCAGTCTACACCAACAACATTTCACAAACTTCGAGCACCTAGCAGTTCTTGAATGCATTTGGCCCATTGCCAATCCGCTTTCACCTACCTAATGTTTCTAAAGAGCAGTTAAGTTGCATATATCATGTATGTATGAACAGTGTATATACATCATATGTCGTGACAGCAGTTCTATAACAAGTGCCATACATTGGTACACATGGAGACCATAAACAAGGAACTTGTATGAAGTCAAATGTCAGGAAACCTAGTTTACTTTCAATAAAGTTTACAAAAACACTGATAAACCAATGCATTGAGTTTGCCCGCCGTGTGAGGAAATATTAATCCACTGTGCGATGAAATATTCATATATCATTGTTATGATTTCTGTATTACTGTTGTCGTAATAGAATTGTGTTTTTCAGAATGTCATTGAAGACAGAAAGACAATATTATCTTAGTCTGATACTATATAACGACACATTCTTCTCTATGTAGTTGGTGAATGTCAATAATGTTAATTTTCATATCAAAGTAATCATCGCAATACCTTTGTCTAAGACAACATATATGGATAACAAAATACTAGTCATAAAAATAAATAACAATGCCTTCAAATGATCTAAACTATTTCATCAAAGAAATCAAATTTGAGACAATTCCAAACTTTTTCTAAAAATAAGGCCTTAAATAATTAAAACTATTTCATCAAAGAAAAATCAAATTTGAGACAATTACAAACTTTTCAACATAAAGATAAGATCTAGTTTTAAAAAACCACATTCAATGCCCTTCAATGGCTGATCTGAATTAACATTGATAGTTGTTGATTGCATTTATACGTGATATATTGGTTCTATAGACATACTTGTCCCCACCCACAAACACTTACTTAACCATATACACACACTTGTCAACATTCAATGCAAACACACTATGTCGCAATACTGACTTTACAGGATTATATGCTTAGGTTCATTCACAGGTACACAGATGCATGACTAACAATGTCTAAATCAATCAATTCATCTCCAGTTTTGAATTCTACCACATTTATTATTAAGAAGCATAAGCATGACAGTTTGGCATTTCTCAATAATACTATATCCAATTAAACAAAAAACAAAAAAACTAAAATTAACATAAAATAATATACCATGTATAATAAAAATACCAAGTCAATCCAACAGTACAAACTTATTGAAGATAACGAAGATAAGAAATACCGTACCATCAATGTTAACTGGCAACCAACACCAATTCACCAGCATCAGCATTAACATGTTAAATTATTATAACAGTACTGACCTGATTTTTATTACCAAATAAAATAACCATTCCTGTCTGAATTTATTGATCATAATAATATCATTTTTTATCCCAACAATCTCAGCTGTAAAACAATCTCATAAAATTACTTTTAGACCATAAATACAATATCAATGTCACGCCACCTATGATAAACTACATATAGATCGTACTTTCTTTCTTTATTTGCAATTCAACTCAGTCGAGTAATGCATTTACAAGTGGCTTCTGTACTTGTGGATTACATCAAGCACAGATTCTACAGACTTTTCCAAGAATAGAAATGGTTCTACTATTTTTTCTGATGATCATCGAAATGGCAGCGTCTGCAAGAGATCATTGGAATGTCATAATCTGGCGGCTAAATTCTTTGTCCTTAGATGCAAACAAGGAGTGTATATCATCACGTTGATCAAGTGCAGAATATAAATAATGACATAAAACCAATGTTATTACAGATAAAACAGTTGGTACAGTTCTGAATATTGATGTACTTAAGAGACTATGACATGTTGTCAGGAAAGTAGTATTTCCTCGGTGTGGACAAACCCACAGGAAGACCATCCCAGGTGCCCGTTGCACGACACTCTTGTAGGCTACAACTACTGTAACGTCAACGCTTTCTATTGTGGCGGGAGCCCAGTTACAACTATTGTAGCACTACATGTACAAGAGCGTCGTGCAACGGGCACCTGTACAACGGCCCCCTGGTCCAAATCGGCGCGCATGCCATGCGTAATGTTTTATTTATTCCCTGACTACGGTTATATTTACGATCCTTTCGTTAAACGTAGACGTAGATATTAAATACTAATCTACTCCGAAAATGAATCTGTTCTGGGACCAGGTTTCAGAAGCTTTCGTGTACGTAATGGTATCGGTATACCTTCGTGGAGGAACATTTGACATTGACTCTAATATCATAAAATCCTCAACGAAGGCTATATAACGACTTATCGACATTACCGGTACTATTCTGGGGCCAGGTTCCCGAATCTATCGTATACGTAATGACATCAGTATGACTTCGTGGAGGAACATTTCACATTTACTCTTTCGTTATTCCAAAATGTTCCTCAACGAAGGCTTAACGACGTCTTTACGTTGCTATAGCTTCTGGAACTTAACCCTCAGGGTATTGTTTCTCGAAGCTCTCATATCCACCAAAGCGCTCTCGTAAGCGCACGATCACCATGGTCTCGTAAAAATAATAATATAATAGTTTATTTTCATGTAAGTACATTTGTGGTCTCGTAGTAGATATGAAAGCTTCGAGAAAAGATACCCTGGTCTTTAGAAATGATACATGGAACCCTTGACGGGAATCGAACTCGACCCTATGTGCGTTTGTTACGACGTCATATCACCGTCTATACAAACTATATACGTGTTGACGTCACGTCACGTCTACAACGTCAGATTGGCTGTCAAGTATTTGCAGTTCGTCATGCATAAACATCGTATCGTTCCGCATTACTCTGTGTGTCCACTGTCTAATGTTACAGATGGGATGGCTTTTAGATGAAAAGTACTTGATATAAATGCCCACTAAACAAGATTATTGGGAATTTCATAGCATCAGTGTCTACAGCTTTATTGTTATTCGGGATATTTCGCTGACGCTGGTGGTGCAAATATTCTGCGTACTGCACCCAGCGGAACTGAGATTAAATTGTTGTCCTGTGTAGACGCACTTGAGAAATACAATACCAGATTAATCGTGACAAGCTGAAAACATCGCCACTGTTTCTCTTCATTTGTCAGGATTTCTTTTCCCCACGGTGGCGTTTGAGCGACACGCTTCCGCTTCTTCAAACAGGGACCCGTTTCAGTTATGGTCACCGCCCGTCATCATTCCAGTTAGCGTCACGTTATAAATGTTCTACGTCATTTATCTATAATTCAAACAGCGAGACTTGAGTCAGACGTGACGTAATCTGAGCTATATGATTGACGACTAGCATCATTCAGAGGTCGAATCTTGGAGCCCGCCGATAGAATAAACTCGCTGTTCATTCATAGTCATGCACAACACATAACATGTAAGCTAAATTACTGTGTGTACATCACCAATGTCAACAAACCGCGCCACTAACGTCGTCACGGTCGTATACATGGCTTAGCGTGTCCGTGTTTGTATACACTATCGCCATGGTTACTTAATGGGAGGTAGTCCCACGATGCTCATCCTTGCCGTATGGTAAAATAACGGAGATTTCAATGGTGACACATAGATACTGAAGCTTTCAGGGCATTCTAACGCCCACAACCTAATGGTCGACACTCACGGTGGGACCAAGGATGACAACAACTGTGTGTTGGAAGCTCTTTCTGTTTGAGCGGTCCAGTTGGTTCTTATGTGTGTGGACACACATCTGAACATTGGTTTGGAACCAGTAACTCATTTCAGGCGGGGTGGGGGTGGGGGTGCCCCCAATCTCCTGATCCAACGCCTTTGTAAATGTTATTATGTTAATGTTATTCTTCTGATCTTGACGATATCTTCGATATCATTAGCAATTTGTCATACCGTCATACTGATTGGATGATGCACTTGTTGTGCACTGTCCATACAAGCTCAAACTATGGAATAGAATGTTTTGTGCCACTATTTCTCTCTCTCTCTCTCTCTCTCTCTCTCTCTCTCTTATGTATCTCTCTCGTTCTCTCTTTCTTTCTCTCTCTTATTTCTCTCTCTCTCTTATGCATCTCTCTCTCTCTTTCTCTCTCTCTCTTTCTCTCTTATTTCTCTCTTTCTCTCTCTCTCTTTGTCTCTCTTTTGTCTCTCTCTCTCTCTCTCTCTCTCTCTCTCTCTCTCTCTCTGTTATCAATGATTAACATTTGTATGTGGGCGCAACATTTTCTAATACAATAAAAGTTCTCTTATCCATCGAATAAAATGAATCAGTTCTTAATCCACTAGTATTCAACGCCATATAAACCCGAGGTCTTGTTCAATTATGTACACAAATAAGCTTAGCAGACGTCCCCTGGTGAAAGGAATTAACCATCCAGTAATACTTTGAAAGCATGCGGAAATGTTTTATGATATTTGAGGTGACATCAATTGGAAATTAATCTTAACCATTTTATTGAAAACAAAGTATCCAAAATCCAGAAGACTAGAAGTCATTGTTATATACTAATATCGTTAGTTAACATGTCATGGATACCCCCAACATCCCCCCTCCCCTTCCCACCCTTTGTTTTCATTTTGGGTTGGATTTATTATTATCTTCTTTAAAATATATTTAGGACCAAACGTGTAAGATATAGAATCATTGTAAACTGTAATTTTATTCCTCGCATGATCTGAAACCGAAATTTACACGAAGTTTTACAATTTAACTGTTCCTCATGTTGAAGCTATATACTGTGTATGCATAAACATTATATTGGAAACTTCATATATTTGTCTACAGAATAAAGAATCTGAGAATACATAGATGTGCTTTTTTATATCACATACAGTAACGCGAGATGATAAACAAATAATTTAACTTCAAGGCTACGCTGAGATTTCTTTTATTACATTTGTCAGATCTTCATATGGTTGATATCAACAGACACGATGGTGGCGTGGGTGTTATTATATTCAATACAAATTATCATTTCAAAATAATATGAAATCTGGAAATAAATTCTATTAACTGACAATGCTGTCAACACCCTTAATCCTGCTGGGTGTTATTTCATCAGGAATGCAGGAGTGATCATTTCAGTAATGTATCAACTAATAATAACAACAAACAAATCAAAGATCAAAGATCAAAGTTTTCTGCAATAAAGATCAACGGAGGTATATAGCTTGATATGAGACAAACCATATTGCACTTTGGTGCTAGGAACTGAACTGGTTGATAGAACTCTTATTTTATTTTGGAGTGGGAATGGGTTTTATCATTGGAATGAATATAACATGTTACGGGCATGTACGAACGGCATACAATCATATTCATCCTCTAAGACGCCGTGTCATTCTCTTCTTCTGTTACTTACGCTACTTACGCAGAGCGTACGAAAGATCCGTCAATGAGCCTATACATAGAGGATGCATTTCTAGCATTTTAGATGGGAGTAGTACTTAGCCTGAGGAAGTCATACAATGCTTCCATTCATGATATGGCAATGCTGACCAGTTTTAGTTCCTGTTCTCAAATGCAACAATGTCACCATTACTAATTATATGCGGATGGAGACAATTCAAATTCTAAGCATCTACAGATATACCCTACAGTATTCTTGTATGTACAATCATTAACATGTGTTTGACATTATAGAAAGACCTTAAACACGATACATTTGATATAATTAATTTCGTAGATATAAATATAAATGTTTATATACATTGGTTCCAAATGTATAACGTATAACTACCACTGTAAACATACTGAAGTTGATTGAAAATGTTTCATGATAGCTTTGTACATTTCTTTTGGTCGTCGTTATTTTTGTACCTGACATTGAATAATTCCATTTCCGGCTCTATTTAATGAAACAGATGTATTTATATCTTTCCCACTATTATTTCTTTAAAATAAGATCGAGCACGAACGCATTTCAGTTTTTCCTTCATAAGAAAACGTGGCACCAAAACGCAGCCAATGCCAAACTCTTGCTCTAGACCGTATTATGTATAGCACCGGTTTACCAATTCAATGCGTTATGTTTGCCTACCGCCCACGCAAACTCACACGGTCCACTTCGATTGTCAACTCATGGCCAACTCTCTTGTCCTGGTAGACCTTAACCCTCTCCCTGCTGGATCAGGCACAGGCAGTGCTCTTTAGAGCATCTCCGGCTGCTTCTAGCATGATGAGAGAGAGAGAGAGAGAGAGATAGAGAGAGAGAGATAGAGAGAGAGAGTGAGAGAGAGAGAGAGAGACGAGTTCATGAAGGTCGAGGTGTTTTTTAAATGTGATCATGACAAGAGAGAGAGTGTTAATAGTGGAACCTTCCAAACTGTGCAAGACACAACGTTATAACGCACATTCAAGACGTATACGAGAAGAGACAAATCTATGCTTGATCAATGCTTGAAATGTACTGTTGGTGAAGTTATAGAGTACAATATTTACGTTATATCCACGTTAATATCCCACCCAAACCACACCTCACAAACACACAACACCATAGCACGAGATTCCTCTAGCCTTCCCTGCTGACGTTGTACATGGGTATAATGGTCAGATGGGGAAAGCCAGTAGAGGAACCTCGAGTTAACAACACCCCATACTCTACTCAAACGCCACTCACTTTCCAAACCCACGTCATCCCAACTCTCAAATCCACCATTGACACCCCAACGACCTTTTCACGACACCATCATGGGTAAGGAACTATTGACTATTCATTGGTACGGCTTGGAATATCTACTGAACCATAGTATATCCCTACTGTTGCTCAATGCCCCTTAATCAGCAAGTACACATCGATATTTCCCGTCCAGACACCAATGCCTACGAATGCATCACTAGACCTTGTTCTTTTAACATTATGCAAAGTTGTTACTATCTTCCTGTATTAATTTCATTAACGGCATGCTAACTTTAAACACTTATTTTCCCCAGTGTTCGTCGAAAGCTGCACGGTAGAAAGGCGGGATTCTGGTTCGGAGCGCGCCCTTTTGATCCGCTTCCCTTGGGGAATGGTCTTCCAGCCTTCAATACAGATTTTGCCACGCATGTGTGATTTCGTTATGAAGGTGCCGACGGTTTCTGCATTACTCTGTCGATTGTTTTGCGGTAAGCGCTTCAAAGAGAAAATATTAGTTTAGAATTACGCAATTTCTTCAGTACCCTTCTTCCGAAGCTGTATGCATTCTCTGAATAATATACACACTCTGTATACAATACTGTTTCTGATAAACAATACCTATAAGACATCTTGAAAACGAAAAGGTTTTGTTTTATTATTACTTTTAGGGTTACCAGTAGGCTTAGCGGTCTAGGAAACTTAGCGGTCTAGGAAACTTAGCGGTCTACGGTAGGAGGAAAGCTGCAACCACACGTATCACGTACTATTTCAGTAAACCATGCAAGTAACGGCTGATGCTGATGAACACATTTTATGAATGTCATTGAAAGGCCAAGCCATCCAGTTTTAGCTCGAGATTACGAAACTTCTTTTGAGTACAATTTCATGCTAAACTCAACGTTTTGTTCACAAATCCCCATATAAAAGTTGAGCTTGAGCATGAAATCGTACTAAAACCCTTTCGTAATTTCAGGGCCTGGACTGCCCTGTACAATGCGGCGTACATCTACGGTTACACTGGAGTTACGTCACCTTGTAGAGTTACGCCCTTGCGTACACGAGAGCTCAGATTGTCACGTGGACACCAAGGTTTATCTGAGATCTACATTAATTATTATGAAGGATGTGCATGGATCCTTTCACGAACCTCTCTTATCCACTAACAGAACACAACGCTCGCTTTGCCGATATCCAATGCACTGCAAAGAGAGCGCTATGGTTTCCTAGCGGATGAGAGAGCCGTAAAAGGATAGCCAGGTCAACGTAATGAAGTAATAGTTTCGTGATTTCGTATATTTACATCAACACACTTATTTAGTCGTCTTGCATTGCCTTGTATTATATAAAACATTTCAGAGTGTAACCTTCAATGGAAACTTAACATTACGAAACTCGATGTAACCATATTTCTGCTAGGTTAAGTACAGGGACTGTTCTTTAGGGCAACGTCAGCTGCTTTTAGCACGGATAGTTAAATACCGAACTTTCCTTCAAGAATTAATCGATAAGCATGTTCTGCAATTTTGCTAATGAACATAAATAAGATAGCGCTTGCCTGAAACAAAGATGCACATTTCTATCTGGTTTATTGACATGGTTGACGTAAGAAACCCTCTTCTGACCTCAAACATGATGGCTACACGCATGTATGGCTAAACGGCTATCGAGAAACCTAAAACTATAATGACATCAACAGTGTAAAATACCGACATTCAGTTAAAGTACAATCATCACTAGATTAATGACGAAATTAACGCCATCGCTCGTGTATCATACTGATTGTGTAAATTATTTAAAGAAAATAGATGTTTTCCTCGTAAATATTATTTTATATGTGGTCCGACAACTGATTTAAAGATTCCAGTGTTACGTTCACTCGTGGACATTGATAATTAAAACATTTATGTTGAGATTCAGTTAAAACGGAATGTTAGGCTTTTGGAAATTGCATATAAATATCGAGATATGCTGTTCAACTTTCTCCTACATGAACTCATTCCCCAAGCCAGAATACCCAATTCCAGCACAGAATCCTACGGGCAAAGGTCCTTACATACCAGAGGCGAGCGAACTATCTCCGCGCCAATCAGCGGCGACAACAAAACATTCTATCGAAATTTGTCGTTGCGAATGTCGTTTTTGGTGTGCAAGCATATAGATAAATGATAAGGTTCTATCTCAGAACGTAAATCGCCTAGTTTATCGCCGCGAAATTCGCCTCTCGTGTGCAAGGACCTTAAAGGTTAGAAGCGGATGGGCGCATCCGGGTTCTGCTGGCTCCCAATTGCAATGGACGCCTTGGACAACCGGAAACGGATAGACTCAGTAAAACCTCTTCAATACCCGGAGTCACCGCACAGTTCCACGGCCTAGCTATACGACCCCTGCATGATGAAATACACGTGAGCACTGGGAACAATTTGACAAAAGTGTATTAATTAATTTCCAGGAGTCGTGGGCGTGGACCCAATCCGCACATGTCGTGCCATCACGCCACACCGCTCACTGCGGCATTCGTTTACACACCAGATTACATCTACGGGAATACTTACACTATCGCAGACAGATGTCATAGCATGCCTGTCTGGATGGACGTAGCTAACTGTCTCCGGTCTGGCGGCGCAATGAATGGGGCGTATCGCTATTCCTGTGGCGTATTTGGAGAACTGAGACAAATGAGAGTATTATGGCGTACTGTAGTACAAACAATAAATTCTAGGAGCGTATTTGTTTCATCATACGACCAACCAGAGGGTGACGGACGAGTGATGACATTAGCCAATGACGCAACACTCATGATGATACGAATACCCTCATTGGCATATGTCTAGTCGACTTAAAATATATACTCCGATTATACAGAACGTGTCATGCATATTTTATTGGAATTATTTGAATGACAATGTTTAATGCGTGTAAATGTCTTATGTGTAGTACGATAAGAGAACTACACGTCAATAAAACATCGCTTTAGTGATTTAGTATGGAAATACATCTCGAATACGAATACCCTCATTGGCTAATTTCATCATTCGACCGTCACCCTAGGGATTGTCGAGTAATGAAACGAATACGCTCTATGACACGTACCGGTAGTATTCAGGCGCAGTGCTCGGGTGCGGTCTATTCTTCGGGCTCGTGGTCTACTACTCGGATCCGGACCCAATTCCCGGCAACCACGTAGTTAGGGTTAGTGTTAGAGTTAGGAACATATTTTATTAATGCTTTGGGCTACGTGAGCCAATCAGATTGCTGGGAATTGGTACCGAGACCGGGGAATAGACCGCAAGTCTAGGGAATAGATCCGGGGAATATATCTCGCCCAGTTCTCCCGGTAAACGTATCGGTGAGACGTATCGATAGTCTCACAGAATAATGTATTCTCATAACACACATAATATCTACAAGACGAATGCGTATAACTTATATCTACAAGGCGTTTAGTTACCACCTTGACAGGTTTCAATTTTAAGCTTCATTTTAATATAAATCTGAAATTTGAATACTTTTATTCACAGGATTCTCAATTTTATCTTAATTTTAATAAACACTTGTAATCTGGTACTTGAATACACTTAATATAGCTCTTCCTCTCATTGTGCTTACATCTCATTCTACCTACACCCCTATATAAACATGTTATGGTCTACTGGAAGCTTAGTTATTCTTGGTTGGTTATGCATTAGGAACCCCTGTACACTTTTCAATAATGAACTGGTCCAGGTTTAATGACAATATGAAGAGGATACATGCACTCATAGACCATACAGTCTGGTGTGCTTTAATTTGCTTTACGTTAAAATATATTTACAGAATATTAAATGGATATAGCTACATTTTCATGACCCCATATTTCCGTGCCATAAGATAATGTTGGTAGTATTAGCTGGTCAAATAACTTTAGTTGACAGTCTATGGGAATAGCTACGCCCCTGTAGCTGTAGAAAACTACTAGCTTAGTAGTATTTTTGTTGGCTTTGAGTTTCCATGTATTGCAATAGTTTGTAAAGCTTTGCAATGCATCTTGTAGTTGTTTGGGAATTTCTGCCATTGGCACAGTATCACTTGCGTATAGTAGGATTACTTGTTTGTTATTAATACCCCAAGATTACCTTCCATTAGGCTATTTAATACAGATTAATACAGATAGATTATTACTATAGTTAGGAATGATTCAAGATCATTTAAATATATGGCAAACAGAAAAGGAGAAAGATTTTCGCTTTGTCTTACACCGGTTTCACATGGGAATAGTGGGGACATGATATTATTATACTTTACACACGATATAATGTCCATAGGCTAAAATTTACCTTGTAGCATTTACCACCTATGTTCCTCTTAATCAACTTAGTCCACAGTCCATGTCACCATACAGTGTATTTGGAGAAGTCTATGAACATTGAAAAACAAACTATGTTTTTATTTAACGGCATAATATCACTGAATTAAGTTGTCATTTTAGACCACTATACAATAAACCATTTGTGATAGTATGCCTTTAATTGTTGATACATTTCAATGAAATATTACTCAACGAAGCAATAGTATATGGACCATACCATTTCATAAACAGGGGCCATCATCATCGGAACCAAAAGGTACATGGCTGGAATCACATTTACCTTACTTTATATTGTAGGCAGGTTGAGTGTAGGCAGATTGAGATGTAGGCACACTGAGGGGTAACCTTCTCGTGCACGTGTACGTACGGAATCCAGCGACAATTTGAGATGTATTTCCATACTAAATCACTAAAGCGATGTTTTATTGACGTGTAGTTCTCTTATCGTACTACACATAAGACATTTACACGCATTAAACATTGTCATTCAAATAATTCCAATAAAATATGCATGACACGTTCTGTATAATCGGAGTATATTATTTTAAGTCGACTAGACATATGCCAATATGAATGAGTTTTAGGAATAACAATGACGTATAATAAGCTTGTTAGACGTTGTAGGTATCGCGGTGCAGAGTCATCTCACACTGTACTACTTGCCATTGAGATACATGCAGACAGTCGAATGACCTATTCATTGTGCTCCAAAACGGTTCAAATTATTATGAGAACATACTATTAAATTATTAATGAAATTAAAACTATTTTAAATGTTTAATGACAAGCTATTTCCGGTTCAACAATAATTTTACTGTCAAGAATGGAATGTATATATTGACGTAATTGGACGTACAATGATGGAGATGGCTCATAAAATATTTCTGAAAAGAAAAATCCAAGGAATGATAATGAACACAATACCGAGGGCATTATACTCAGTAATGTTACACGCACACGCATGCACACGCACACACACACACACACACTCACACACACATAAACAGACACACACACACAAACAGACACACACACAAAACAGACACGCACACACACGCACACACACACACACACACACACACACACAAACAGACGTACTCACTCACACATATGCACACATAGTTCTAATGTAAGCAATTACTGTTGATCACTTCATTTTTTATTTGTTGGATAATCCTCAAAAACCACACACATTATACCTCAAGGTCCGTATGCACAAATGTAGTTCAACCACAGTTTAGGCTAAAATAGGTTTTACAGATAAGCTATAGGCTACTGCTGTCGGTATGCACAAACCCTAAACCTTAAACAACGGATTAAATAAATTACGTCTGCGCATACCTACCCGGATGTTTCAATATCTCAGAGATGTTTCTGACGATCATTCCAATAGAGGGCAGTTTCCTTTACACAATTAACTCTCCCCATGCTGAAAGCAACCAGAGATGCCCTAAAGAGCCGCTCCTACGTCTAATCCATCTGATAGAGAGTTAACTATTATATCCAATATCTCCTACCGCATAGTTATCGAGGTACGCGAATCAGCTGTAAATCTCGACAACATGTCGTAATTACATTTTTACATCCATTCATTAAATAATGGTTTAAATGCTCCGAGGTACAACCACTCCTAGCTACATTCCACACCGCGTACATTGTTTGGAGAGCTGCTCACTCGAACTGGGGATTTCAATACCAGATACCACCCTTCATGGCGGCCATATTTCTGTCAATATCATCTGCTGTGATATGATATGTTAAGAAAATATAACTCCGATATAATGATCCGGATTTCGCGTAGGAGGTGTGATCCAAGCTATAGATAGTGTAGACATCGGTAAAATTAATGCACTTTTGATCAAATATAAAATTCGTGATGATCTCTTTAAACAAATTAAAGGTTGACACATATCAGAACGACAGAATTAATATAGATATATAATATACTGGATTTCATTTTATCTGAAGCTGATATTTTAAGACGAAACGTGTGTATCCTCTTTTCATGATTAATAATGTCGTGTTTTTAATGGAAATACACTGCACTGCATGACTTGTATATTTGGAAACTAAATAGCGGATGTTTTAAAAGTTCACAAATTATTTCTAAATCAACCTCATGTGAACATTAATACATACTGGTAATTAAGATCATAGACGTAAACACATATTACTGTTACTATTTCATTTATCATGCTTATAACATTACTAACCAGCCATGTTACATTCAGTTGTCGTAATTAATTAATACATTATCTAATGATAGGAGGCGTTGTATGCAGTAATCATCCTTGGTCCGTCAGTATCAGCTAGTGTGCGCAGGTTTACTGCAACATTCAGCGCTACGGACTTTTCGCGTTTTCTCCTTCCCTAAAACGATACGCGGTGATATAAGTGAAAGACTAAACCCCAAGTAAAAGCCAAAACAAACAACCCCAAACCACGCAATCTTGAAGATAGAAAATGCAGATAACGTTTCATCCCTAAACATGATCAGAACGACCACCATCACATCTAATATATATATACTGTAGCCCTACTTATGTGTATTGTGTAAGTTTCAGCTTCAATTAGTATGCTGGCTACCCTACTTATTAATTAAAGATAGTATACTACCAGATTGAAGCTATAGAGTTTACACAGACACGATCAGTGTGTAAAAACATGAATAAGTAATGCTTGGTATTTCGCTATGGAACGATGAACAAGACTGGATTACGGTTTATCACTCTGAATAAAATTTCACAGTTCGCTCGCGACTTTAATATCTCATTGGCTGAGCAATCGTGATCCTCACGGGACCTCTACGAGCACGGATTAATAACAAATGTTTGTCCCTAGAGATGTGATCTTTATCTATATAATGTATAGTATATTTCACAAGGGAAAAACTGTCGATATTGAATTAAAAGTGTAATATCCTAAATAGTACAGAACATATCTATCTTTGTGGATGGATGACTACGCCCATATATATTCAATGACTTGTTATATGATAAGGAAAATGAGTGCATTGAGTTTTTAGGGAAAACAGATAACTTTAAAGATAGTGGTATATAGCGTTATAAATTAATAGTTTTCAACTTGTTCATCACAAACATGTAATAACCAGAACACTTTTGCATAGTTTTCGTTTTGCTCCAGCCGTAAATACTTCGATCGCGACATTTTGGGTCGGAGATATATGTATTTGCATGAAAGCGTCGCTCTGTCGATCCGAATCTGCTCCAGTTATATGTATCTACCGGCATTCCCGAGTGAAGCCGAATGACCACGCCAATTGTTCACCTGTTTCCACAGCCATCGAGAAGACATATGGGAAGTAACGTGGCATGTCATCGACCAGGTCTCAGTACATGTACTTGATCGCTAGTTTAATCGGGAAATAGTTAGATCAGATGGCTTACAACCTATCCAATTAGTATTTACGATCAGTAATACACTAATATTATTAAAATGGCTGCATTTATTATTGTACTAAATGTCCCTTTATCACAACTTACAGTATGTTGAATCCATGAATATCCAATTCATACGAAGAACACAATTCACTTAATGTACATTTATCATAATGTGTCATGTTGCTTATTGTTGAGGACGGAAATCCACGTATACACTCGAATTGAAAACAATTCTATTTAACTGTCTGGGGCGTGTGATTTTATTGTCCTTGAATAAATATATATAAACATGATATTCCGTATAATGATTGCAGTAATAACATATCTGTAGAGATCCTGTGTTGTCTTATATATAGTTCATTTCCATTTCTGAATTGACTCGTAGGCGACTGACACATGAAACTGTCAGTAGATATCATATTGTAACAGTTGTCATTAAACGTGAATACTTATCATAGCGTGGCTGTAAATTGAATATTAGGATACCGTAAATTCAGCAGTAAAATGCGATTGTTATCCTATATGCCACGTGACCCACGGGTACTTTTAGATTACTTTGTCATAGCCAATACCTCCCATTATAACTTTATTAGTGGGTTGGTCAGACATGAGGACTGGTAAGTCTGAGAGGTTACCCGTCCTCATACATGTTTGCCATGTTATTATTAAAAAAGTAACTTTTTTTGCAATTGTAAATTACTGATGATTGGTTACCTATTAAAGGCATACTGTCACAGTTGATAGACCCGTATAATCGGACAAACGAATTTCGATCTGAGACTAATTACGCTTGATTTATCCATCCAAA
>JAUTBV010176673.1:0-23507 GCA_032361325.1 Lepetodrilus fucensis | reverse complement strand
GCTGCGTTGGTGGTAGGTCGAAACGATCCAGGTTTCGTGCACAACGGCCCTTTGGCTGGTTTGGTGGCGGTTTGTGCCGCAGTGAGGTCACGCTTGCCCACATAATCCCCCTGAAAGGGGAACCGTGGAAAGCTATTGTGAATTCCGGGTACAATGGAACCAGAATGTTTTGTGTCCTGGCACATTGGGAGTCGTGGGATTCTAAGATAGTGTGTAATTTATTATGAACATTCATACGGGAATTTGTTTACAGAACTGAAACGTACAGTTGGTGTTAAGATCATAATGTCCAAGTGATCGTATCAATTGGTATTGAATTATATATTGTTTAACCCGAATGTGGAAGCTGATAAGAAAGTGTGTTTAACACTACCACACCAGCTGTAGAACCTTTCTGACATGTTTGTACAGGTAAGAAGGTTTTTACCTATTAAACAAACATTTCATTGTTTCACCAAATTATAAACTGATTTGATACATATTATTTTGGAATATGTTCAATTCGATGTTAGGTTTTGAAATTCAACTCATAAATGTTTGTTTAGTTATGTTAGTGAGGCCTGGTGTTGGCCCTATTTATTTTCAATGTTTTGATATTCAAGTACCAGTAATATAAATAGTACGTCTTCGTATATGGGTGAAATATTCCTGCTGCCATGTAAAGTAGTAATTCAATAAATAAATATTATTTATTCTCAGCTCTATGATGTTGAACTGTATGTAATTTTCTTGCCTATATCAATCTATTTGAGAAAATAATATTATTTGAGTTATTTGAGAGTTATTTTATTCTAACTGGAGTATATGGAGTATTTACTAAAATGACAATGTTATACAGGTGGTATACTATGAAGTGCAATGATAATCCTATAGTCATCGTATGTTTATGTAATGTAATGTAATACAGTGTCGTGTAGGTATATCAGGGAGATATCTGTATGTTGGGTGTGATCGGTGGTCTGTGTTGTACCTGCGTACACTCGTATACCTGTCATATGCTATTATCTACATGACTAGTTATGGATGACAGCGCTATAATAGAATAATGACATGTGCAGATAAACGATCTCTTCATGATTTTAATAGGAACACAAGTACAATGACTTAAGGAGACATATTTTTATGCAAACAAAGTTCAATCATTTTCCGTGTTATTGTGTGTTACTGTATCGGACATAAAAATGGGTTGTGATGACCTTAGTTGTGAGGGCAGGTCATGAGAAGGCAGTAAAACTTCCCTGTATGACAATGACTTTACCATCCTTACCTCATCTGATTTGTAATTGTCGTACAACAGGACATTTCCGATGACTAATGTAATAATCCTCCCATCAAATCTCTCACAAGTTGTATTGGTTAACGTGGGTTTCAACTCATCCTTGTGAAGTTACTCAAGTGTGAGATATAGGCAGTTACAGTTAATGACCTGGAAAATTTGTTGGCGGTCCGAGCGGTTACAATAATCACTGTTTTTATTATGTTTCACAAGTTGCATGTAATTATATTTGGATGCATTGTATAGTGTGTATTCTTGGATAATTTTCTCATTGTAAATGATAGATATGGTTCTACGCTTTGCGCCTGCAGTTCATTTAACCTTCTTTGTGCTGGAGGCATCATGACATGCCCACAGAGAACCGTGATTGTTCTTAATCTGAGTGTGACTAGACACTACTGCGAGATTCATTGGCGTGAGGTAGTATAGTGTCCCAGGGACATCTCTGGCTCTGATATTGTCAGAGATATCTCCTCGTCAGCAATCAAACACTAATAAACCAGGAGGCATTTAAACTGAACCTCCAGCGAGGAACTGTTTGACAGTGTTTGAAGTGAATAAATCACCTGCAACTGGGACAGATCCGGGACAGACCCGGGACAGACACCAACCATAGACACCAAACTCAGACACCAAACTCAGACATCGGGTTCTCGTATCCAATCACTGTCTAATTTGGGCCTGTTATGTTACTGGAGGGTGAACTCATCTAAAGAAAATCATTTTAATTAGTTTTATTTTTTTCATTAATCCATAAAGATAATTTTATTCATTTTTTAAAAGAAATATGTTGATTCAATATGAATATTTGAATGCTAATACAAAAATGCAAGTAATTAATTAGTATTTTATTACCATGCCCCGACATAGTCTGAGCTTGTATGATATAGATTGTAGTGACTCGTATCTATCACCCATTAGCACTCTATCAGTTTAAGTCTTGTCAACTTAATAACTCAAGTTTTAATTTGTGGTTATGAATCTTAGGACAATTGTTATTAATGATGATTATCAAAATTGAATTAAATTGTTTTAATCATGAGATTTAAAAGAGAACTCATAATACATGTGAATTTAACAATTTATTAAAACAATATTATTCTAATAACACTGTACCAATCAATAATACCATGCTCACTAATGTGTTCATAACACAAAGTGTACTAATGTATCAATACAAGATGTACAGTATAGTTAGGTGTCACTATGAAGTTCAATACACTCTTTAGGATTACAGATTATAGATTATGAGATATTTCAAATAAACATGTATGTACTTATAACACCTCTTAATTGGACACACCAATTATTCCAATTGGTGTTTTATTGCAAAATGTAATCATTAATACAAGCAAGTATAACAATTATAGCATATTTTGTAATATTTGTTTAGTATTTTTCAAAGATACTTTCAATGACAAAGGGGTTCCAAATGTTTTGATACTGGTGTAGCTATATTCAAACTGTTATTTTTTTATCTATTTATTTTTACCTATTTATTTTCATACTTCTAACTGTGACTTTGTAGTGCTAATAGTTTCACGGCAATGACAGTTTTTCATATTCTGTAATCGGTAACAGTTAATACATAACCTTAGATATTAAAAACAAAAATTCTACTACATGAGTCACGTGTGAAGCACCCCGGTTCATCAAGATCAGTTGTGACTCTGACTTCCAGTATACAAAGACAAGCGTGAAGTTTGAGCAGCAATATCAAGTATGCAGATTTACAGTAGGATATTTGAACATCTGATTAGGTGAGAATTGCTAAAGGTGTTTATTATTCACGAGCAGAATAAGTATGATTACTTATGGAATCGTGTTTTCATTTAGGTTTGCACGTTCATGCATATACTAACTTCTAACATATTTTTTTCGTAGTATTTCGGGTATTGTTTACATTGCCCGAGTCGGCTACAGGATTGTAGTTCAGAACAAGATAATTTGTTAGCGGCTGATGAGCCTACTTTTTGCAATGACGCTGCACAGGATCCGCCTACTTCTGTAGACCAATTACGGGGTACGGTCAAATATGAGTGTACTGTGCATCCTGACATCTTCTGAGACTTGAACTACTGGTGCATCCTTCATTGGACACCACAGACTATCATTGGAAGATTATTGTTGGTGTGTGCTCAGAGATCTGGTCAATTATGGTCGATACTGAATTTTATGCAAATTTGAGGAATTGAACATAGACTACCAGAACCCTGACTGGTCCAGCTATCTCTAATAGAGTGGCTAAGGTGGTAAATATATGGTTTGGCATGCAGATGGCAATAGCCAAGGTCAAGGAGAGCAGGGGAAAGTATCCCAGACCTCTGAATTGTTGAGGCGGTGGTGGTACCACTCATAAACCCACCGTTATAGTTATACCAATCATATAGAGCTTGACTCTAGAATAATGCAGATTTTACCCTCTCCCTGCTGGATTAGGCACAGGTACAGCCCTTTAGGGCATCTCTGGTTGCCTTTAGCATGGAGCACGTTGCTTGATGAACTTCTGAACCTCAGTAGAGGAATGCTGATGACATTCAAATAGAGGAGCTTCAGAGAAATAATATAGTGTCTAATATAGTGTCTAATATAGTGTCTAATATTGTTTCTGCCATAGATAAATGGCATATACTTATAGGACAGGAAATCAAAAGAGTTACTCATTAGGGCGTTATTGAATGTACCATTTATGAAACTGGTGAACAAATAGCATTTGTATTTCTTGCACAGAAATAAGATCATACATTCAGAATGATCCTGAACTTAAACAAGTAGTCATGTGCCCTCCCTAGAAGTAATGTTACTAGTATACGGTTGTTTCATTTTAGTGTTATTTATTGTTCTATTTATGATTATATGTGCTTGCTTTCTAAAAACCGGGGCGTTTCTCACATGACTACTCTGTCACTGTATCACAAGTGAATCGCAATCAAACGTCATTATATCTAATTGATAACATTATCAACATGCTTTAATTTACTAATTATATCGGTACATTCACATTTTGATAAAATTATCAACATGTCTTCATTTACTAAGTATATCGATACATTCACATTGTGATGAAATTGTCAACATGTTTTTTTAAAGAAAAAAGCTAGGAGTTTGTTTACAATGTACCGGTATTGCACTTAAAGCCCTATTGTACACCTCTCCAGTCACTTCCTACAGTTAGCGGTTACCTAACATCCTATGACCACACCACCAGATGCTATCTGAGGCGGAGTTAAATTTAGTCTGGAGTGCAGTTTCTAATGACTCGATGTTTGTCAACAAAGATGTGGTGTAGAGCAATACTGGGGACCCACGTGGGTAATCCTGCGGTTTAGGAAATGACGCAAGGTGTGGGAGTGACACTGGGATCTTGTGTACACTGGACCCATTGCCCACGGTGAGCACGATATCCACTGATGTCGATATCCATTGATAGTGCTGCTGTTATGGCTGCAGTCAAGTACATCACTCGGACAACTTGATCAGGCCCAGGGAGTGGCAGGCTTGACGCGCTAACGGCCGTGTGTTTACAACATCGCGTGTTTACAGCTCTGCTACATTTAAGCAGATATATAGCACTGCAGTTGTAATTTTTTTTGTCTCGCAAACATTGCTTGTTAGAAATCTGGATATCCACCGCTACATTGAAACAGTAGGGAAAATGAAGATCAAAAGAAGGTAATTATGTTTGATTTCTTAAAAATCTACTAATTTTATAGAGAATTAACAGAAATGCTTCTTCACAAAATTATTTTAAAGTATTGCATAGGAAATTTGCTATTATGCTAAACATTAAATATTATGTTTATGAATGAAAAGTATGATCAGGCCAATCAGTATTGTCAGTCATTATTACGTATACACACTCCTCATTTAAAATAAATAAAAATATCCCCTCAGGTCTGTTTCTGTAGCCGATCAATTTTAGTTTACTTTAGAATTAAACATACTTCCCATTAAAACAGGAAGCACCTGATTATTTACATCTAGGAGTCTGACAGACAAGGTGAATATGTTTGATTTTATTTAAATTTTACATGTGTACCATTTATTTATGTGATGTCGGAACACATTGACCCGTAAACTGTTCATTCAGAAAGTGCGATTCCATTCTCTGCACCACAGGTCAGCACATTACTACTATTCTTAGACACAAAGTAAACACCCAATGCCTATATTGGTAAATGGTCATGGTTTTATCACCCTCATTGAGAGAAGCAGAAGGTGTCGGTTAAGACATGGTGTCGGTGAAGACCGATGAAGAAGGGTAAACCTGAGACTAGTGTAAACAGTCACCTCTATACTGGGCTGTGTTTGAATCGTATATGTAGAACTCTCTGGACTTTATGAATACAACCAATTTGCCATCATAAACATGTCTAGTTTGACCTAGTCTAGATACATGTTGATAGAATAACTACGGTACCTTTGCAAATGATATGAAACAGCATAAGATAACAAATGTAATGTTTATTGATACTCTTGATGTCTTATATGTATCAATGACGAAATGCTGAGTAATAAGATGATTTCAATGAAGATATGTTGGACATTAAATTATATTAATGTTATCGAATACTAGTATATAATTTGCAGCTATGTTAACTTTTAAAAATATATATTATATGTGGGTCAATTTACCATAATGCCTAATTGTTTACAATAGAATAAACATGTTTGATATTAACTACATTTCTCATATCAAGTAAATTTTATAATTGCTAAGATTGTTCTAACAAATTAAAATTTTCGTCAGTGTCTAAACTGTTACAATTGGTATATTGTTTTTGTGAGTGTCTGAAATGTTACTATTGTTAATTTGTTTTCGTCAGTGTCCATGCTGTTTGATGTGGACTAATTGAAGTGTTTTGGTGTTTATCTGACTTACTTATTAACATCAATCACAGTATGAAATGGACGTAAATTGACTTTTGTTTTCCTAATGGAATGGTTCTCGGAGCAGCTGTTGCCGTTCTGTGATTACCACTAATCACCATTCTCCCAATCCAGGAGGGGACTCGGTGTTTGTTTTAACAACCAGTTCTATTTGCGGTAAATAAGTGTTCCCTGTAGTAGAATTATCATAGCTCCCGTCTAGTGCTTTCATCAGTGTAAGACAGACCACACATGGATCTGCCACGCTTGAGCGCTCGCACCATTCCTCGCCATTCCTCAGTTCCTGTAGTTTACACTTCTCTCCACCAGATGGAGCCATGATATGTTTTTGTGATTAGGAAGCCAACCGGGTGTAGTTAGGCCTAAGTGTTTACAATAGCCCATTAGCGAATTGAAACCACTAGCACATGTCAGAGTTCTTATTCTCTCGTTTACAAGCTCCCCACACGTGTAAGCTGTCTCAACTCCTTATACCGATGTTGTTCTCTGTCAGGTCTTATTGCAAACTCAACTAAAGACACATGTTCCCTGTGTAAAACTCTTTGCTTTTCCATATTTCCTCATTTAACTTAATTAAAAATGGTGTGAATTCATTTTGTTCATTATCCTGAAAAAAAACTGTTTACAAAATTTAAGCCATTTTTACCTTTACAACTTTCTACATAGATAAACCATAATTATTACGTGAAATTTGAAACTTTCCATCAGTATGTAGCAAATTAGGATACAGCTTGTGGTTTTACGTCTTAGAAATAGGGTAATTTCAACTATTGACATTTCAAGTTACAAACAATTAGCCTATGAATTCAAACATCTTTAAGATAGAACACTGTCTTCATAATATAATATGCATTAAAAGAATATCTTCTGTTTTTAGGCCTTGGGAAATTTAAGACTAATAAAAAATAATGAACAAAATAATTACACAATCAAGATGCAGGATAACTGAATAAAATAACAGTTATTAATAATAGTATTTTAATGGAATAATCTGGACGTAAACCTCAAGATGATGTAGGAGTCAACTCATTGCTGTTTGTAAAAAATGGTGGTATTTGCTTTTGTGCAATATACAGAAATAGCTCAGGTTTTAAGATATCGGACTACCAGGTCTGGCTAGTACTGGGATGTGCCAAGAAAATCAAATCTTCATGTTTAGCGGCCCGCTCTCACATAATCCACCTATGATAAATTTATGACAACGTATTAGTGCTGTTTCTATTTCTATATTTGCTATGAAATCCTCTATACCACTCGTAGTCATTCAGATAGCTTGCAAACGCATTTAATCTTGTTATGGGATTTTTCCCATTCGCATCACTTCCAACAAGCATCAATTGTTAGCACCGAGACCATCAATCTGCCCAGATGGTCATCACTTAATAGACTTAGCCAATCAGCAGTCGGCTCACAGAGATTTAATTAATAGTCCGTTAGCAGTTGATGATCCAGCTAAATGCTCCAATCCCTTACTGTATTAAGATCAAAGTCAGGACATTTATGATATGGAGGATGAAAAGCGTGATTTGTGTCCCAGCAAAGAGAGGGATAGGGTCGTGGTTGCCCTTGCATGGAGCCCCTAGCAGGGCCAGAAGCCCCGGTCCTGTTTGATGCGGTGTCTGTACAGTAGGACTGGGTCCATCTGCTGTTTGATGTGCTGGTGTTCCTGTACAGCTGGTAATCTGCGGTGTGACCCGCTGCATGCAACATCAAAGTCTGACTGCAAACCAACCGTGGTGTCTCAGGGTGTGGGCCTTTGACCTAAAACAACCAGTAATTAGCATGTGGGGAGTGGTACAACTTTGCACTGAGTGGGTCTGGGTTCAATTCCTTGTTTACCTGTGGACCGCATACACTCTGGGTTATAAACCTACTGGACATGCTTTTCTGAAAGATGAACACACATGCTAAATTACTTTGGTTGTATCACTGATTTATTGTATGAACCTGAATTAGTTTGTGAACAAAAACATTTTTATGGATAGTTTGTGTAGTTATTCCTATTTAGTCTTTGCATCTTTGTATAAATGAGTATGTATATACTTAATTAGATATATGTATAAATCTCACAGAACTTTGCCATATATTGCTTATGGAACTAATCTGACAACTTAATGGCTGATGAAACATTATGTCTATTTGGCTGGTGCAGTATTATGCCTATTAAATTAATTCTATATCTACAGCAAACAAAGTAGACGGGCACAGGCCACATAAACTATTAAAGGAGATTGAATAAGGAGTCTGCTTACTATCAGCTTGCACTTGTAGTGTCGGCGTTGACTCACTCAGCTCCATCTTAATGTGATTGTTACACCACTTAGTGTTAGCATTGTAATTAATACAGCACATGGGTTATCTCCTCTTGGTGGGACTGCACCCACTGACCTGAAGGATGCTAGACTTGACCTTGGTCTGGTGCATACTTTATTGTCTAAATCTGACCAGGATATATCGGATTGGAACCATCCTATGTTGCATCGTCTATTGATACAAGTGGATTTGTTTCTTCATGAGTTCATCAAAGTTTACTTTGACTATGGCTTTGTCAGAGAAATTGGTGTTTATTCAATGGTTTATTATGTTATTGAAATCTTCATTTCCAAATAATAAGATATGAAGTGCTCTTTAATACATTAGGTTTTTTTAAAGGAAGATATCAATAATATATTGAACCATTGAAATAAACACCATTTTCTCAGACACAGTGAATATTGATTTTACATTTCCACTTGAATGGCTGATTTAGTTTAATCAGGTGGAAGGGTGTTATAAAAATATGTCCTATGTGATGTCCTTTCTTTGCACGAGGTCCCAACAGTCTATAGTGGATCAATATTTCTGATATTTCAGACAATAGCAAGTACATGTACCTCCAATAACAAAATAATTTCTGGCACACACAGAATTAGTTTTGAAATCTTCCAAGGTAAGCTGCACTCATAGAAATGTTGTTGTGGATTTTGCTGTACGCAGTGGTTCGTGGTTATCGGCTGAAAATATCCACCCCTATAATACTTTGATCCAGACTCTGTGATGTTCCGGCTCTGTTGTGGGAGGGGTGAGGGGTGATGGGGAGGGGATAGCACCAGGCATAACTCACAAAGTAAGTACCACAGAACCAGGATTGTGTAGTTAGTGAAACTGTTCCCCATGATTATCATCAAGCTTGAAATAATATCCATATTGACTTTGCTCTCTATTTTGTATTAAATGAAAACAACGTTATTCTTGTTTCTCTGGTGGATTGTGTCTGGACACGCTCCTAATGGACCCGTGGTTTAAGGGGGACCCGTGGTTTTAAGGGGGAGCCTTGCAATGGTGAGGCAGGCTTAGTAAAGAGCTTTATGGTTAATCCCTTCATTATATTTATATAGTCCTCGATGCCATAGATTCTCCTTCAGTGAGGTCAGGTATACCTGTTTTTGCCGGTGTATGTCCAAGGTTCTATAGAGCCCCAGTTTGTTGTTGTGTGTGGAATCCCAGGTAGCTCTGAGAATCGTTTTTGAAGCACTTGTTTCCGATAGGAGACCCCAAACCTTTAAGTAGTCTCGTATGCAGTGATAAAGATAATTTACAAGAGAGTGTGATAATTCGTAGTGGATACGAACACTTCGTGAATAAAGTGCATAGTTTATTTCACATGGAATGTCCTTTGACCTTATTAGTTCATATCTGGATTTCTAGAGAGAAAAACTTGGAACTCAGCTAAATCTAAAACTCGGGTTACAGGAAGCTCCTGGATCTACTAATAGATCATGGTGCTCTTGTAATCATCTCTAATATCATATTAATTACCATAATAATTGAAACCTTCTAGTAGCTCGAACACTTAAAAATCGCCAAAAATAGAATGTTCAGACCATAAACATGACCATTTTTCTTTTAATTGTGACTTTTTAATTATTTGAACAATTTATGTATTTACCCTAATTTTATTCTGTATTTTAATTTGGTTGTCCATAATTATATGAACACGGATCATTTTAAATTTTCTTATTTTTCTAATAATTCTAACAGCTCAAATTTAATTATTTTCTTCTGTTTGAATTAGGGTAATTATGTAACATGATGATTGGACACGTACAGGAATGCCATGGTCACAGTGGATATCAGAGCTTCAAGAAATTATACTCAATTCTTCAGATAACCATTGGAAGGGATTTTGTTTACAAATGCAAATTGCTGAAACTTATACCTAAAGTCATTTTAGTCTGTTGTAAGAAACCTAGCACTGATCTGAACATGCTCATGCAGAATAATTATAATAGATATATATATACCTAAGGGTATGCAGTAGAGGTTGGTGGGAGAAGTGTGATAGTTGAGTTATTGTGAGGATTGGCTGTTATTGTAAAAATATACATTATTATTGGAGCCAGTACATTCCGAGATATGTGCAATTATGAAATGCATATTAATATCAGATATGTTGACATTAGCTATCGACCATATTACCATGGCCTTTTCACCTATGTGCAGGTAATAGACAAGGTATCGGCTGTAATAGACAAGGTATCGGCTGTAATAGACAAGGTATCGGCTGTAATAGACAAGGTATCGGCTGTAATGGACAAGGTATCGGCTGTAATATACAAGGTATCGGCTGTAATAGACAAGGTATCGGCTGTAATATACAAGGTATCCGCTGTAATGGACAAGGTATCAGCTGTAATAGACAAGGTATCGGCTGTAATGGACAAGGTATCGGCTGTAATTGATTTTCATAAGCAGGTTGTGGTACCTGTCGGGTGTTGTGCTGTGTCACCTGAGAGGTGTTGATGTCTGTGTATGGAAGGAGGGAAGGTACTCGTTGTAATATGGATGTTGATACTGGTACATACACCATATACTGTACCATGTAGGTTAAAATGCTAAGACAGACTTGACAGGAGACTACAACATATTCACACATTTTATAAAATGTGTTTACAGTGTTCAATGACAATAGGTTGATAAGGTATCTTCCAAACTCATCAAAAATAGACATGTTAAGTCACTTTACGTGTTAGCCAATGATTATATGTTGTACACCTAGCCAATTATGCCACTCACTCCAAGTCTAAGTGTTCCGCCAGGCATGCGTAGTGTTATTAATAGTGTTTAATTATGAAAGTAATAATATCTTTACATAGTGTTTAATTAGGGAAATCATCAGATTTTGACATTGTGTTTAATTAGTGCGAATTGTTTGACCTTTTGCCTTGTCACACATTCTTCATCAGGACTTTGATTTGCAACTAATAATAACTTTGAATGTCACATTATCCTATACTGAAAAATTAAGATAAATTAATAAAGCCAAAAGTTAAACTGACATTGTGATATTTTAACACAAATGTTTCTGGTGGTATTGGCCAATACATTAAGTGTTTGCTGCAGTCTTCATGAGCACTTGGAAGGTGTCATGGCATCTGCAGGGATTGTTGTTAAAGACGATGTTGGGTATCCGCAGGGATTGTTGTCAAAGACGACTGTCCCAGTGCCACAAGCTGTGCCTGTCCATCATTATCTAACCAGTGTCTCCACTTGTAGCCTCAAAGTCCTTCTCACCATGTCCTCAAGTGCCCTAAGGACGCCATCACCCCATGTCCTTCTTACAGACCTTGTTTTCTGGCACAGTGTAACATTTCCCCTGATTAGCAGTGTCGACTGTGTCTTGGAGTGCTTCCTAAGGACTGTCAACAACGATATGGCAGAAGTCACGGATGCTTTTAGATGCCACTTGATTCCAACATTATGTGACTATCTCTGCAATACTCATTGTTTCCAGCACATTTGAGAGGTTTTGTTCCTAGTTTAGGTTGTTTGCTTCTGTTTGAAGTCAAAGGATAACATTTCTGTTATCTTGTTGATGCAATACTTGCTGCAATTCTTGTAGCAGAAAGTGACATTACTTGGATGAGTACAGTATCTTTCTGCTGTCTTGATGGAGAGCAAGGGATGACATTCAGTATGTGCTCCATGATGCCAAATTTGTCTGAACTGGCCAGTTCCTGTCATGTTGGACTTAAAGACAAATTCCTGTTGTATGTCAAGAGGTATATGATGATTCTCACACCCGTGTTTGACTGTGTGTTGTTAAGTGGCGTTACCGTCTCATTTACATATTATTAAATATATCTTCTTTTCATTCTCTTCAGATTGGAAAGTTCTGGAAGTTTTTACAAGTTAGCTCGTCGTCTGAGTCAGAAAGATCGGAAGGATGCAGATTCTCAAACCCGCCAACGTTCACTCAGCCTTGACTGGTAAGACATACATTCTGATTGGCTTGTTTATCTTGTTCTGTTTTGTGATTGGTTTATGTTTGCAGTTTAAATTTAGTTTTTCACTGATTGATGCCAATATTATATTTCTTTTATAGAAAACCTCAATTTTATTTTGCTATATTCGCCATGACCATTGCCTGTTGTCAGCGATTCATATCTGCTTGCTCAGTCTAGATTTGTGGGGACAAGCATGTACATTATGCCACTCATGATGGTTGCGGTTCAGTACGGTGCACTATGGTACAATACCAGACTTGTTTATCCTTACCAAATATATTCCTATTTACATTTTAATGTTTGTTCTGATAAACAAACACACTTTAACCTGCATGCATATTGCAGTAGAGAAATGTCCAGATGAACAAACATAAACTTACATGCATATATGACTCCCTCTGTGACTGTTTTTCAATTATCATTCACTCACGTGTAATTTTGTGATTATGTGTTTTTTATGTAGTGTAACGCACAATTTCTCAGTTTATTATTTCAAGGAACATTAAGTAGCCAATTTACATAACATGTCAAATTCCTTGACCCATACAGACTTAATGTAGTCATAATGTAGTCATAATGTAGTCATTATGTAGTCGTTATGTAGTCATTATGTAGACGTAATGTATTTTCGATAGACTTTACTCTGTATAGCTGCCCTTGTACACAAGTTGAGATCTGGAACATGATCACTATCAAACTGTATCATTTAATCATTCAACAACTAGGCATCAGTACAGGCATTCAACCAGAAAATAGTTCTACTTATTCCGTTAAGCTTCTACGAAATATTTAGTATCGCATGGCTTCTCATGTCATATGTGTGTAGTTTATCTGGCATGCTCACTCATGACCAGAAACCAATAACAATAGCTTAATTTAGAATATGCATACAGTACTGCTAAGCACCCCCCATGGAGGTGAATATGCTTACTTATTGCCTGGCTACCCGGTGATATAGGGTACAGGTGTATTTACTTACAGTAAACTTGATACATATTTGTAAGTGTCAAAGTATGCATCTGGAGATAGGACTGATCTCCAATATCTCCGCGCTGATCTCCGCTGTCTCCGTGCTACCATTATTGGATGGCGCTAACGTCATGTATGTAGAGTCCGAGGATATGTTCCGACGACAAGCGGTACTCACGCCCAGACGTCTTCTTCTGTGTATAGCGGAAATAAACGTTGACGATGACGATGATGACGATGATGACAGAGATAACTTTGATGACATTGAGTTGATAGAAATGTAAGTTGGCGTTTGACCAGATATTTGAACCTGGAGACGTTACATGATCACATTCAGATAATGGTAGGCAAATCTGGTCGGGCAATGGAAGACAATAATGGTAGGCAAATGGTAGGCAATAATGATAGCCAATAATGGTAGACTATGGCAGGTTAATAGTAACTTGGAGTTCATGTATGTTTTAAACAGACCAAAGCTCTGTATCTGTGTATAGGCTTGTAGTATACAGCTGTATGTAGAGAGACCACATGGTATCAACTCTTATAGCTTATCAGACATGTTAATATATCACTTCAGTCTGCTGTCAGGTTTGATAAGTCACACTACTATAACCATTGATGAGTAGCAATTGTATACACATATATGTCTACTCAAGTCATACAGAAAGATATACCAAAATATTATTGACAGTTGACTGTAAGGTCCATGTTTACCATAACTGTATGCATGCCCTCTGTAGATACCAGTCTCAGTGTACATAGGATGAGATATATCTAGACGCATACACTCTGTACAGAGCACCTACTCCAGTCTGTTGGTGCCTACAGTAAGAATACCTAGTTGTTGCAGGTTCTCGCCCCAAACTAAGCAGGTTGTTGAAAGTGTGGAAAATGGCTTAAGACCTCAAATCATGTCATCTCTCCATTACCAGCCATGCATGCATACATACACAATGCATAAAACATACACACACACATACACACACACATACATACACACACACATACACACACACACACACACACACACACACACATATACACACATACACACACACATACACACACACACACACACATACACACACACACACACACACACACATACACACACAAACACACACACACACATACACACACACACACACACACACACAAACACACATGAAAAAGGTGTGCTGAATATGCAGATATTTGCAGTCTCGCCCCTGTATCAGTCAGTAAAGTGATGCATGTTGTTATGAAGTGTGTATGTGTTCACTGCTAACACTACATCATCACATGCACATATTTCAGGATGCTAGCACATTAACGAGCTGTCTCGGATGTCACAAAGCACTTTATTATCCATATGGATTATTGATAGCTTAAACCATATTTATACTTGGTAACGCACTACCTGATGAATGTAGTGTTGAAATAAATGCCTAAAACTATTTTATAACTTAACAGCATGCTTCTCGTAACTGTAATCACCGCCAATTAGCACATATATTTCAATAGATTCTTGTTGACATAATATAAAACACAAAATATGATACACTTTTTGTTTGTATGTTGTTTGACAGGCTATAATAAAAATATTATTAACTTGTATTCATTGGCGTGGCGAACAATAAATCTATTTACAGTTTTGTTTGTCATGATGGGTGAATGATATGTTTACAGTTTTGTTTGCTTTTCAGTTGTGATGGATAAAACAATGTTTCGCAATTTTGTTTTGTTTTCCAGTGGCGATGGGCGAACAATAAAGATATTCACAGCGGATGATCCTAGCATGGAAAACATGCCTTCACTGACAGCATCACCCAGTGCCCCTGCGTTCCTCAGCAAGGGGGGATCACCCAGTCCTCTGGTCCGCAGACATCCTGGCTCCCTGGCAGGTATGTACCGCCACGTGTAGCTTAACACGTAGCAAGGAAATATAACTCAGTCTTTCAACTGGCGTTCAAAGTTCTCTAGTATAAATTTGAGTTTTATGAAATATATACTATTTTGTGGATTCTTGGTTCTTTAAGATGTTTGTTATCAAAGGCAGATAACCCAATGTTTGTTATCAAGAGAGATAACCCAATGTTGTGGTGATCAGGGTATTGTTTCTCGCAGCTCTCATATTCAAGTATTAGAGCTGGCTACAAGAGTACTTATGATTTTGTAGTAGGTACGAGGGCTTCGAGAAACAATACCCAGGATACTAAGTTACAATCAGCTCATTTTGGTTTAAACCACAGCTATTAAATTCACAACAAATTTCTGTTTGAGATCATACCAACAGACATATATTCCCATTCGCATTCCCTCCTCCTTGCTACATGTATTTTGACTTACCCACTCCACCTTCTCATCCCACCCACTCCACCTTCCCATCCCTCCCAACAGTACCCCACCACACCTTCCCACACATGATCACATCAAACCTGTCCTTATTCTTTAATCCTCTAAAATCCTCATCTTAATGTCATCAACTAAGTACGATGCCAGAATAGCAGGAATGACTCACACAGTGATTATGTTCATACGTAGGCTAATTAAGACAGGTTGATCCTCTGGAGACGGACAGTCATATTACGTGATGTCGTACTTTCAGTAACTCCCAGAAAGAAGAGTCCCAATGGCGACCTGGAGAGTCTGTCACCTGCCAAAGTGGAGCGGAGGAAAAGTGACAAGGATCGGCGCTCCTATTGTGATATACACAGTAAGCTGGACTACAGATTATCTTATAGATGTGAATCCTTCAATACGGACTAATAACACATATTCAAATGTTAGAAAATTAATATTCATGCTCTTTGTATCAAGCTCTTAAAGCAAATAAGGATTACTGTGGTACTCATATTGAAATTGTGGAAAATTAATATTTCGATGTAATAGTCATGGTCATAGCAAGTAAGGCTGCAAAATTTATAAAAGAAATAAGAATTTGTTTTTAAATGATTTTTTTATAACAAAAATTAAAGGAGTTTTGTTGTACATTGCAGACATTTTTTTTTATAACAAACACGTCCTATCTTCCACGGAACAATTATTGAGCTAAATAAGACTTTAGGCTCAAAATAGTAAAAGGTGATTGGCATTTACTTGTGTGTTTTTATTGTTTTTATTGTCAGTATTCACAGACAAGGAAGTGTGCTGTATAGACAATACCCGGAAATAAATACTCCTACATATAAATATTCAACTTGATGAGAACCTGTCACAATAATTGTCATACAGATATATATTTGTACCCATCTTACGTGGCTGGTGGAATTGAAAGCTATTGGTAAACAATCTACACCGCCAGACATGGGGCTGACGGGTATCACTGTCGCCGAGACAGTGATGTATTATAGAGACAGGTCTTAAGCTGGTAGTATCAGCTAGTTCAGAGCTAGTTCACCTGTACAAGCTGTACACAAGTGTATCTGCACCCAACTTACAATGTCTGGTTGAGATGAAGAGTTATTAGTTGAAAAAACCTGTTGCTAGAGATTAACATGCAGACTTGCTTCAGATGACTCGCACCTAACTAGACATTGATCAATGATAGAGTCGGCTCATAAACTGGTAAAATCAGCAAGTGTCAGCCCATTATAAGGAGCACTGGTCCACCCTGTGTTGTGGAAGCATTCCAGTAGATACAACTGTCTGTCGAGATGTCGGATCTATGACACTTAGTACCTGATAGTCTGGGTGCACTTGGAAAATCTGGGAATCGCGTTTGGGGATAATGTGGGTGAAGATGTAGATTTTATGAATGCTTCCTCCGCTTTCAATAAGCTAGATATTGTGAGTGTCGGGTGTTTCACGCACACGCAAGCTGAAGTACAATGTTAGGTAATGCCAGTGTTTGAAATAGAGCCCGCGACAGGTTATTTTCAGCGAGGACGGGTAACGTTTGATCCTTGCACGCCCGCATGTCGTGTTACTTTTTGTTTGTTTTTCAAGATGTAACTTCTCAGACTTACACAATCCTCATTGCTGGCAGTAAAATTGCTGGAGGTTTATACACTGGTAATGCGAAGCATTTTGTTTATCAAGTACAGTAGGATTTCATGCTCAAGCTCAAATTTAAATGGGGATTTGTTAACAAAACTGATTTGAACATGAAATCATACTCAGGAAAGTTTTGTAATCTCGGAACAAGATTATTAAAATGTACACAACACTTGCATCAGTATAGACTTCTGTACCATTTTTATAGAATATATATAGGTGTATACTTACGCTATTTCCTGATTTTTATCAATTGCCATTTTAATCAAGTAAATTAAAAAGTTATTTCTTCGATACAATAATATTTCTTTGTTTAACCAGCTTTGCCTGATTGAATTGTTTGACTACGATATTAACTTTACAACTTGGTTTACAATGTTTAAAAGATAGCAGTTCACACTATTCAGCTGTATCTATACTGGAACAAAGCCCTAGGTGACGTTATCAAGTCTGTCTCTCCATTCACAAACAAATACAAGATTGGGGGGAAGGCATAAATGACTTTAAGCATTCGAGTGACAAAGCCTGTATGTACACAATGGTTAGAGATGTCTTCTCACCTCCTCCCAGGAGACCTATCTAATCTTACCTGAAGGTAATCCTTCTTGCTTGGACCATACCTATGTCACACCTATGTTACATTTGTGTTACACCTGTGTTACACCTAAGTCCCACAGGTAAAAGCTTGGGGTCTGGGACGCAGGAGTCTAATTGCAATCTTTATTGAATTGATCACTGTCCGTCCCATGTACATAATGAAACTTACAACACATTTCTCTGAATATCGAATTAGTACATACAGCCCTTTAAGGCATCTCCAGTTGCTTTCAGTACAGAGAGGGTTAACCTGTATTAGATCACAAAGCTTAGTATAGATAATTAATGAACTTCTAGTTTTAAGTTTTATAGCAGGATGTTGGAGTAGCATTAGGACAAAAGTTACAAAACCTTATTACTGTTGATGTTAAACAGTACCAATTAACAGATGTAATTATCAACAAGTACTGCAACTCAGTGAGCTATACTAAGTAAGCATGACTGGTTGATTGCTCTAATTAATGCTAATTAAGCCACACATGCTCCAGAGACTGAGCCATCACTTGTCATACAGGTAATCTGTCCGTGGAGAGTAGGAGCTGTGAGAGTCTGTATTATGACATCAAAGTGAATTAACGACAGGTGATAAAATGTAAGGGCCAATTGTTGGAGCTATACAAACATTCGCATACTTACCTGTGGGCTAATGTGTATCTACCATCAGTTAATGCAGCTATGGCACAGGCTGTCTCAACCAATCATAATGCAGGAATGTTTGCTTAGGTTCTACGAGGAGTTTGTTTAATGTTCAAATATCTCGTGTAGCGTAAGAGAGTGTTTGTTGAAGTGCTAGTCAAGTGAGTTTTGACGGAATAGAGGATAACTATATACTTGTTGCATTAACTTGGTGAGTTGATTGCTATTCATTTAGGTACAATGCCTTTCATATTGCATTTTAATAAGGATGATTTCCTATGCCATATTTTGATGGAATTGGAATATTGAATATTAGTAGGAAGTAATTATTTTAAACAATTAATGATACTAATGATGCTATAAATTAATAAATATGTAATGTGCATGACATGTTTGAAAGACTCTTAAGAGATTGTCACAATATTTAGATGCAGCATTATCTAAACTAGAAATGAGATCCAGTGGTGTTGTGTCTGCCTTGAACAGTGAACACAATGGACACATTGTATGCAAAATGCCATATTTTTTATAGCCAAGTCTCCGTTAAACTACTTGCCAATATGAATGCCAAATATTTTGTTTAAACACTTGCGCCTAGATATTTCTTCCTGACGTCGATGACGAGTTTTCGCATGGCGAGAACAAATATGAAATTGTTGCGCATCATCCCTATGTGCGACTGCGAGTGTTAAATATTTGGATCCTGCCTGAGGTATGATGTCGTTGTTCTTCCAGCTCTGTTTGATGCAGTGGAACAACAGGACATTGATGTCGTCAAGGCGATCTTAGAAACCGGAGGAGTCGATCTCAACAGGTCAGTAGCCAGCGAGATAATTGCTTGACCGATTGTTTCCTAAATTATTTACGGGTGATGATTCAAACTTGCTTTCTGAAAGCTGATAAGTATGGTAAGTGGAATTGGGGATACCATTTAAAATGTATGTAGCACAGAGAACTAGACTATGTGATTGTCTTTATTTAAAGAAGGCAAAATAGTTTATAGGTTTCATTTGGAAAAGAGTACATATAAAACGTATGCAATACAGAGAAAATGTTTATGTAAGTAAAGCATTAACATAGAGTTTGGCGATGGCTTAAAATATAAAAATAACCTAGTATTTACAAACGCATGAATGTTACACCAAATTTACTTTTACAATAATTGAAAGGTGCAATATCGTAGTTCAAAATGTTTTAAAGTTATTTTTGTCTACAAAATAATATGAGAAATGATTACATGACAATAGTTAATGTCAGTTTACCTGGCCCCATTCCACAAAGTGATGATAGTGCTATGAGAGGCTTAGCTTGGCTTGATGGTAATGTCTGGGAGTTATAACTTGTAGCGCTACAATCCTTCTGTGGAACAGGCCCCTGTATTTTATGTTGATATTAAGTCACCACTTGATTTGTTTAATTTAGACTGGGACCTGCCAAATATATTATATTTTTGTTTTATTTATACATTTATTGATCTATAAAAGTATTTATGAAAATAGACAAATCAGGTCAAAGTTATTTTGGGGGAAATCAAAGCAATATATAAAATACAATAAATTTCTAGTTTTGAGCATCAAATGATTCCTTAAATGGATGATGCATCATACATTATATATGTTTGTCAGGTTTTCAATGTCATTCATAAACCACATAAATGTGCAACTGATGTGTGAACAACATGACATTGAATGTACCAGGTGACTGGGAATAAGCCTTAGTTCAACTGTCATAGTCTGGAGTATTTTATGGTTCAAATCTCACTTTGTCAAGTGTGTGTCACACAGCTCCAAGACAGGTCTTGTCTCATCTGTCATGTCTCATGGTCTCCATCTCACTCACTGTGTCTCTGTGTGACATTTCAGGAACCACAGAAATCCCAGTAATCCTCTAATTAAATTGATGTTCAGCACTTATGAAAACATCCTCATAATTTAATCTATAAATGTATAAAATTAGACAAAATTCAGCCACAGGCTTTCTAACCAACCATTAACATACTTATTAATTTACCCAGTAGAATTTGTGGGAAAGCAGATATCAAATAGAAATAATTTCAAAATATAAGTTTGTCATGAAACATATTATTTGCATTTTATGTAATAGTCAGCAAATTATTATGATTATGTTTACAATGCTGAGCACTGTAATTCTTGAGGACAATCTATGGATATACCAATGGATTATTAATCAAGACACCTATTGAGAGTAATGTAAGAAATATTATATTAAGATTAATTGCATGCCCGAATATGACTGACACGTCTCTGAATGGTGTGTCGAGTGAGCTGTGTCACCCACCTCTGAACTAATCCATAGTAAGTTAATATGTATAGGCATGTGAGTATTATGTCAATGTTTTCATTTCCATAATCCAAGGCTGTTAATGGCTTGCATCATTATATATCCATTTTGTATTTAGATTCAGGTCATTCACCTTGTCAAATAAAATTGGGGATAAAATGCATCATTATGGCATTTTCTGTGATTTGAAAAGAAATTGCCACACATTACATGACATTAGAAGGCCATAGATTGTCCTCATTGTACTGGAAGTAATATCATAGGTCAGGTAGATTATAGTAAACTTTTAAGGCACAAGTATGTGTCCATGCTATGTTTAATCATTTAGTGTTATTGTTTAATTTTGCTATCAAAATATTATCTCTTATGTTTTCACTGAATATTGGTTTTAATTTATTATTGTTATTTTTTTTAGTTTGAATTTGAAAGCAAATATTCTGTAAATCTGAATGTTATTTTAATGACATTTAAAGCACAGGTTTTTCTGCACAGCTGTCTTCAAACTTTGATGGTTTTCTTGTTCTTGGTTACAGTGTTAACAGTGAAAACCTGACGCCATTGGATGTGGCTGTCATGACAAACAACATCCCCATGGCCAAGATGCTACTTATCAGCGGAGGTCGAGAAAGTCCACTGTGTGAGTCGAACTTCTTAATTTTATTTACATTACAGATTTTACATTTCTGTATTAAATTGAAGTTCATGCTAAGTCTGATTCATCTGCTTTTTCTTACTAATTAAATCTTGTACATGTGTATTACTATTATTTGTTTTTATACATTCATGTCGTGTAATATAGATCAAATCAAATTCAGAATTCGAAAGTATTGGTAAAAAATCCCCCTCTAGGAAGTAAAACAATAACTTATGTTTTGTTTTGAAATATGTGACAAATTATTTTGGTCAATTCAAATTTGTAATTGCATGTACTACAATAATAAAAAAAATCATGAAAACTATGCAGTAATCTATTTGTGAGACACATGTTATGGTAAGGAAGTAGTCTAAAGTTGGCATAATCCAAATTATGTAAGTTCTCCTGCTATCGTTATTGAAACTTAATGCAGAATATTATTTAATGTTATCAAGCAAATACAATCTACCGGTAATGGATAATTATTTATTCCTGAAAAAACCCCAATGCAAACCTGATAAAGTAAATTATTTTATGAAAAAAAATCCATGTTCTAACATTATTTTTACAATCTGGGCATAGAAACAAGGCACTAAAATAAACTAATTGTTTGATCAAACCAGTAGCATTGTCCTAGCAGTTCATCAAACTGTGTTTCTAGAAGGGAAGCAGGGCAGCCATGAGCTAAACATCCTTCTATACTGGGTCTCAGTGGACCAAATTGTATGTCTTCTTGCTGGTGTATTGTGCTGCCTATCTGCTACACATACACACTTAAGCCAGCCAGGTGTTTCCCCAGCTTGTGACCAGAGTATACTGTACTAGTTGAGTATACTGTGTGGAACAGTTAAGTATACTATGGTGAATAGTCCATGTTTGGATAGGAATTTACCTCTACTCATGATTCTGAGCAGCTTCTAACGAGCCCAAGCATATTGCAGGTAGTGCAGGTATATAACATGAATACTTCTTGGCAAATAAGTTATATCTGATGCCACAATGAAGTTCCCTAACTTTCATTCACTACACAAGAAGCTATCCCTCTACCTCGTACATAAGGATAAGTTGGTTGCTAAAGGTAATGTAACCCTACTGTAAAAGTTTATGAGTTCTGTTATAAGCTACTAGTAACATGCTATTCCAGTGAGCGTCTATCAGTCTGGTGCTTGTATGTATGAAGTGTTTGTATGAAGTTGTTAAAATAATGTTACTAAATAGTGTTACTGCAATTCATTTTAGCATTCTAGAAGTTTTTGAGTTTCTTTATTTCATCTGTGTGCCACAAACATGACAGTTGGTGGATATGAAATGTTATTCGTATATCAAATAATTAAATCCCCAGTTTAAAATGAATTCCCCAGTAATTAGGATTTAAAATTGCATTTGGGCCAAAGATATTTTCTTTAATATAGAGATTACAATTTCAAAACTTGTATATAAAAATCATCTTAAGATAAAATGCATCATACTACGCATTTATTAACCAATATTGCTAAGATATATATACTTATCACCTTAAGGTATTTTAGAAATTTCAAAGGAACAGTGCAGTTCCATTTGACATTGCAAATGCTGCAATATTATTTAGAGATAAATATCTAATATCTTATGACATTGAATAAAATGAAACATTATTGTTGCACATGAATTACAATGAGTGTAACAAGTATCAGATTCCCGCTGTCTGTGTCGGCTTGCACTGTAGAAGTCTCTATGTCTCTTTGATTATGTTTTATGTAAGCTATTACGATCTTCTGAGTCATACTAAATATACACTAATATAGACCACATATAAATAGACAGCTACCAGAAGATTGCTTTGTCTGGCTGGTCACCATATAGATCAAGTATGTAGATGTTCACTATTAAGTCGAAATTTATCCCTTTTCAATATAGACAGTGATCTTTAAGAAATGCTAAGTGTATAATAAAAAAAGTTAAAGTCGTCAATATTGCTATTGTA
>JAUTBV010176562.1:0-23535 GCA_032361325.1 Lepetodrilus fucensis | reverse complement strand
GTTGGCCGAGCGACATGACCATGATCAATTGACGACACGAGCAAAGAATTTTTCTATCCGAAATATTTCGGATCAATATCTTGCATACTATGTTCCTTCAGAGAATAAAAATAATTAATCAAGCACGAAGTTTGTCGAGTCTCTGCTGGTGGATAAAGAAACTTTTGTTCACACTTAAACACTCAAAGTAAACAGATCCTGTGAAAGTACTTTATATAAGCTACGACGGTATTCTTGAACCACTTGGACAATCGCAAGTACTCCGTTATCTCGAAAAACTCTCTTCAGCTCATACAATACACCTCATTAGTTTCGAAAAAGCTGATGATTGGATGCAAAGCAAAAATCATAAAGGTCTACAAAAAGAAGTTGAAAGTGTGGGAATCCATTGGTTCCCACTGCGTTACCACAAACATCCCAGCGCACTTGCTACTGCATTCGACATTTTACAGGGAATCATGGTCGGTTGCTGGATTGTAATTCGACATCGCATTCAAATTGTGCATGCCCGAAGCTATGTAGCTTCTGTTGTTGCGCTGGTTCTAAAGAGGTTATTCTCTCTGAAATTGTACTTCCCCAGTTGCCAGCTTCTGATCTAATATTTTCCGCTGCGTCATCTATGACTTTAACACCTTCTAATTCAATAATGTTCATAACCATCTTGTGAAATGTCACCATAATGACATAAATTAAGAGAATTGATATTGCTGCAATTGCAACTTCAATAACACCATCAAAGAGATAAAATTCTAACTTTGAAGTGAAGTTTGAGAGTAATAAGCTTGTGCTGTCGCCCATACTGTTAATTGCATTTCCATTTTCCGCATTGTCCAACATTGCGATAATTACTTTCTTACCAAAGTAGTCGCCTATTGAATGAAGCAAACCGTTCATCTCAAGTGCAATATATACTGCAAGGGCAAATAACGGGAGTTCAAGCATGGTTGCGAATATCTTCATCACGAATTTTGTAATGATATGTAAATTGTTCTTTGCGAACGCAATAGGCATAATGAAAAGAGATGCAAAATGCAAGCCAAAGATTTTCGTAATAATTAGAATAAATCTAAGAAGACCTATTACTATTATGCCTATAATTGGAACGATTCCAAGTAATATTTTTGCCGCTGCATAAGAGACACCAAGCCCAATAACTCCGCCTGTAATCTTTGCCGCGCCGCTAAGCATACTACCTATAAGCGGGATTCCTTCAAAGACACTTCCAACATTGCCCACATTTTTTGAAACTACATCGTAAATATTTTTAATACCTGGTACTGCAAGATAAGCACTCGCACTTAAGATTTTGTGCATAATTCCATCTTCGTCACTGCTTTCCATATCTTTATTCAGTCTATTTAATACTTCGTCCTGCGGATTATTGTAGAGTCCACCAATTAATTCGGTTTGTAGCTTAGTTACAGGAAGTCCAAGCACTGCAAGATAGCCCCAATCATTAAACATTTGGTATTGGAAGTTTACTAAGCCCTCTATAGCGTGAAGTTTCGAGGCGTCTGTTGCATCAGTGCCTTCTAATTGATTGAGTGTTTTTGTATAAGCATCCAGTTTATTTTTATAAAAAGATTTGTTGAAGTAGTTTTTACCACATGCCGCAATTGAAACTGCGGGATAGTAATAATCACCGATTTTTTCATTTTCAAGATTCATATTACTCCAGGCATTTTGAACATTTGTATTATAGAAATTGCTATACGGCAAAGTGTTGTAGTAGTTGCTCGCAGACCCATCATGTAGCGCCATAGCATAAGCATAGTTTTCACTTGTGGCGAATGGAGTTTGAGAATTGTTTGAATATCTATACTTATCGTTTTTCATATACATTGATGCTGTATCATATCCATTGTTACATGTTTGATCTAGTCGATTTGCAAATTCTAACATTCTCTGATATTTTACTTGTCCTGCGTACGCGTTTGCGATTTGGTCTGCTGTGCCAATTCCACTTTTGTTTATTATAGATTGCATTGTAGAGTTTATGATTACACCTGCCGCATCATTCGCCCAATTTGAAAAAAGTGAATATCCATCTCTTTCAAAATCTTGCCATTTTGTATCCATAATGTCATATCGCGCCAAATCTTTGCCATTATCTGAGGAAATACTTGCGTTTCCATTATATACGGCGGTAGGCACGAACAATAAGACACCAAGCACCAAACCGACTATATAAGGTGTATGTTTTTCCTGGTCTTGTTTTTTCTCCAGCATAGATGCAGCTGCTGGACTAAACTTATGAATAAGCCCGTACAAGCCAAAAAATGCGATTAATAATACAAAATAAGTCATACTTACATCACCAAGTCCTGTGTAAGTGTTAAACAAACTCTCTGCATTACTGAGGACAACTTGACTCTTATCGCTTACATTTATTCCATTTTTGAACTGTATGCTCCCTGTGTCGCGACTCGCTACAATATCAACGACATTTGTATCAGTAAGTACAAGTGAGGTTAACACTTCGGGAACTGTTAAGTAATCTTGATTTGCTTCTTGAGCCTGAACTAATTGATCTTGTTTTGATTTAATAGAAGCATAAATACTGTTAAACTGGTCTTTTGCAACGGCAATTTCAGCAAGTTTATCCTCTCGCGCCTTCTTTAAATCTTTATTGAAAAAAGGTTTTGCGTTGGGATATTGAATTTTAAAAATGCCGATAGGATTTGCAAGATCATTAACTGGTGCAACCATACAGCTCATAACACCATTCTCTAAATCTACATTATATAAAGATGCAGTCCATTTTGAGTTGTCAATTATATTTGTGCAGTCAACAATATGATTATAGAACTCATCCACTGTTGAAATAGCAGTATTGACAACTGTTGCATTTGCATCGGTGATAATACCTTTTTCAACAAGCGCAGCTGGCTTTATAATTTCAAAGTTATCGTTGTTGTATTTGTTCATCTGCTGCGCGTTGACATCTCTGTCAACTTGTGCAGCATTGAATCTTGTTTTGTTTCCGCTCACTGTTGCGAACAAAGAAGTAGAAAAGCTACAGAGTAGCAAACTGACTAAAATAAAAGCTTTCATATTGAGTCCTTGTGTTTTTGTTTATCTACCTATATTCACATTTTGGTATTTAAAAATCATCTTCAAGTTCTTCCATATCTTCATTTAGATATTTTGGATCAAAAATATCTGGTGTTGCTCCCCATAAATCATGTTTTTCAATGAACTCAATTTGAGCTTCGTAATCATCTTTTTCTATTTCATTCCACTTTTGAGCTAGTTCAAATCTCTCATTTATAGATAAGATTTTCATTTTTGAGTCAATAATCTTATCTTTCGGTATAAATTTTTCAAACAGTAACTCAAAATTTACATTTTCAAGTTGTTCCTCTTTTTTAAATTTTTCAAGCTCTTTTTCATCTTTCATCGCTTTTTCATATTTTTTGTAAAGTCGATATTGTTCAAGTTTAGAGATAGGTTTTTCTTGAAATAAATCCTCAAAAGTAAGATTTCTAACTTCCGCTGCATCTTTGACTTGTCCGTTTTTATATTTCATTTCATAGAACTCAGCTAAATCTCTTCTTACAAATTTTTCATTTCGTACTTTAAGCTCAGCCTGTGGAGTGTAGCCCTTATAAAGCATTTTATATTTTGGTAAAAAAACTATATGCTCATACTTTTCACCCAATCCATTAATAATGTCATTACCGATTAAATGTGTTTTTTCTTTTTTTGTTGAGTAGCTTTTTGATTTACCGTTATCATTGTGAGATTCATTTATATCTTCGAAATGATATTCAGTTTCTCCAATTGTGTTTTTCAATAAATTGATACTATCTTCTTCAATTACAGAAAAATAAAACCAAGCTAAAGCACTTGATGTAATCAGCTGCTTAATTTTTTTATCGTCTGATGGGATGTATTGTACAAACGACATCAATATTCCACCTTTTGAGCGAATTAATGTATGGAGTCGTTTTTTTGAATCCTCATCCATCGTGCTAGCTAATGATAAATATTCATCAATTGCATAAAATGTGAAGTCTTTTTTTGTGTCTGGTCTTGAAGTGTGAACTTGCGTTACACATGCAAGAAACGCTGAGAATAATGGAGTGAGTTGTTTGGTGAACTCTGAATTATTATCCAAAATTAATTTACATTGATTTTTCTTTTTGAAAAATTGTGCAATTGTAAATGTTTTTTGGTTTGGATTTTGCATCATCCAAGCCATTATTTCTAAAGGCTCTAAAATTGACTCCATGGTGCTTGCAACATCTTTTTTACTATTTTGAGATTTGCCTTCTGTTTCTGCAAACATTTCCTTTATTGATTGGATGAATAAAAGCCACTTTTTAGCATTTGACTCGTTCTTGTGCTGTGTTTTTATTTTAATCATTGTTTCATTAAAAAGGCGGTTTGCAGTGCTTGAAAAAAAGTCCTTTTTATCCCCCATTACCGAGTTCATATAGTTCTCAAAAAAGGTTTTTACAATTCCCTCATCCTCACTCATCACATCCCATAAATGCCCACGCGCATCATAAGGATTTAAGATAATATCAATTTTTGGTCTGTAATATGGTTCTACGAAGTCACCAGCTTTCACCTGGTGCACAATTGCACGATTATAGAATTTTTGATTAAGAAAATTAAAAAGAATTTCAGTTTTACCACTTCCCATTTTTCCAACAAACAGCATACTCTCAGTCATTTGTAATGGGGTAAAATGAATAGCCGTATTTTCAATCTGTTTTTTATGAAACTTTGGAATTTTACATTTTTTTGCAAACTCTTCATCTATTCTAAAATTATTAATAAAAACGCTTTTCTCTTTTGCTTTAAATTTTGATTTTAAATCAGATGCAACTGTCCACTTATAGCCCTTTGCAATATCACCTGGGTTAGCAAAGCTTCCAAACAAGTTTTTGTGTGCAGCACTAAATCTACCATATACAAAACCATGCTCTTTTTTTACATCGAAAATGTAATACATGATGCCTACTGTTGCAGCACCCATTAACATAATTTCAATCATCTTGAGACTCCTTGCTCTAGTTGGCTCTCTAATTGTTTTTCAAGCTCTTTAAAAAGGGTAAACATCATCTCAAGAACAGGTAAAGGCATTGTAATATTTGCCATGTTCATTGCTTTATTCACAACTAAATCTACACCTTTTTCTTTGAGCTCTTTTTTAAGAAAAGAATCCTCTTCTTGTTGTTGTTCTACACCTTGGAACTGAGACGGGTGTGTTACACCTGCCTCTTGCTGTCTTGCTTCTTCTTCGGATATTCCGATTCGCATTTTTATTGCACTCATCGCTCTTGTCCTTGTGATTGATTTTGAGATTGACTTTGTTGATTTGCTCGTTTTAAATCATCCATTGTTACTCTCTTATCTATATTCACATTTTTTGAAGATTCAAGGATTTTTGCGATTTCAGATAGTCTGTCAGCGAATTTTTGTAGCTTAGTAGGATCAATTTCTCCACCATTTACGATTTTTTCAAAGCTTTTATCTGAGGAGATTGCTTTTATCTCATCTATCACTTCGTGCTTTTGGACTTCGTTGTGTACTTCTACCTTTGTGCCTTTGTTGAGCTCTTGCAACTCGGCTACTGGTCTGTCAAGATTTTGGTAAAGTGTCTCTTTTGCAAATGAATCCACAAATCTAAACTCTCCAGTCTCTTTTTGTTTGAAAATCCCTGCTTTTTCAAGCTCTGCTGCATTTCTAAGCGTTGCATCTACGAATTTTTTGGCGATTTCATCTTTTACACCGTTTTTGATGGCGTTTTCTTGCCATTTTTCTAAAGATTTTTGACTTACACCGTTGAATCTAACGGCTGAGATGTTCATAAAGTCGCGGTTTTGAGCTTGTTGTTCTTTGTTAATTTTTTGTAACTCTTGCCACTTTTGAGTGACCTCTTCTTTTGTGGCGTTTGCCTTAAAGTTTATTGATGGAGTACGGTCGTATTCAATAGTGATTTTTGGCTCATGCTTTGGCTGCTGTACTTCTTTTGCTATATTTACTAACTCTTTAGCGATTTGCGCTCTTGCCTCTAGTGGCTCTTTAAGTAAGTCATTTTCAACTTTCATCTGCTCTTCAAAAGGAAGTTTTAGATACTCTTTGTTTTCGATAAGAATATCTATTTTATCAACGGCACTCATGTCTTTTGTGAGTGTTTTAAAATCTTCAAGAGTCTCGTTTTTACTTGCTTCTTTAACTTCATAATTACGCAATTTTTTCTCAAGTGCTGCAATTTTTTCTAAGTTTTCATCCAACATAAATTCATTAGACTCTGCCCATCCTTTTTGTACTTCTCTTCTGTTAATTTGGTGAAATACAATATTGGCTTCTCTAGCACTAAAGCCTTTAGCTACTGCTTCTTCAAGTAGTTCATTCTTTTTAATCTGGTGTGATTGATCAAAAGCGTCGTACATTTTAAGTGAACCTGATTCACTGAAAACATCTCTATTCCTTTCTACAAAATTTTCAACGAATTGGTGTAATTTAGGATCGAAATGTTGCTTGTGCCAGTCTTTGCCAAGGTCATCAGAAAGCTTATTAAACTCTTTCAGTTGATATTTTTGAAGGTGTTCGTCAAGCTTTTGATTTGCAATGCTATCTGTGAGTCTATCAAAGAAACGATCTATCTTTTTTGCTATGTTTTGAAACATCTCGTTTGTCTTATTGGCAGCACGCTTTAACATTCCACGGATTCCATTTTGGCGGTTAATAGCTGCAATAAAATCCTGTTTCATTTCATCTGGCACTAACTCTGAGCGTGCAAATCGTGATAAGGTTTTTTTATCATTTTTGGCAATTGCAGTTTCGAGTTTTTGGCTCATCATCTTGGAAAAAGGTTGAGTAAACTCTTTGTTCTTTTCGTAAAGTGCGCCATTAATTACACGGGTAGGATGCTTTTTAAATTGATCTAACACTTCCTTATCAAAATTAATTGCAACTTTCTGATTCATAAAAAATGCCCGTTTAACGACCCCATTTTTTATATAAACATCTAAAGGCTCTTCATTCATAAGGATAGTGTATTTTTTTGCAACCAGATCCATTACACTTTGCCTCCAGCTTTTATATCCGCGATAATAGGTTCCATCTCATTCAGGAACTCTTGTGAAGTTTTTAAAACTTCCTCAAGCTCTTCACCTTCAAACACTGCGATTGATTGAATTAAAGCCGTAGCTTTCTCTTCAAAATCTATAATATAGTGCTTATTAATCCAACTTACTTTAGTAAAATCCAGCTCTGACTGAGCAACTTTAAGCTTATCTATCATGTCGATTGCTTGTGCTTCCATTTTTTTTGTCCTTTAATTTAAATTTGTTGAAGAGGTTTTAACCTCTTCTCGTATATATTCACATTTAGAGTGAAATTTCTTTATTTTGGTTTTTAGTTCTTGCAATTTCAGTCATGCGTCTTAAGTCATCCATCGTTATTCTTCTATCTTTTGCACTATTTTCTCTAACATTTCTATTTGGATCATCATTAAATCTTTGAGACTGAGTTCCTCCGAATCTTGCTCGGATTCTTTCGGTAGTAGCAGCTCTGTCAAAGTCTCTAAATTCTCGTTCATCTGTTCTAATTGCTTGTTTTGTAATTCTTGGTTTTCTATTAGTGTTTTTAGCAAATCTTGCTGTAATTTCTTTTGCATCTGCTCTTTTAAATTTGACATTTTCTAATATCTCCTCTTGTTTTAGTTTGTCTATACTTGTATTCACATTTTTGTCTATTTGTTGAATCTTTTTTAAGGAAAATTTAGTCTTTTGGAGTTGACTTTGAACTATGTCGTGCATTGTAAAAAGTGGTTGCAGCTCTTCTTGGACTTTTACATGCTCATGGATGTTTTTTATACTTACATCTTTATCTTCGATTTTTTTGAATGTTTCAACGGCTGTATTTAGCGGAGTTTGTAGAGATTTATATTTTGATTTATTGAGTTCTGCTTTTACTTCTTTTATGATTTTAAAGATTTCATTATGGTTTATTTGTTGGGTTTGTGGTTTTGAATGTTGTTGTTTTAGCTGATTTAATAGTGAGTCTGAATCTACCAATTTATTAATTGTTTCAAGATTTTTAATCGCTACTTCTTCGCGATTTACGCCCTTTTTAGGCACTCTCGTATTAAAAAAGGCTCTCATATTCAACTGAGAATCAGTTAAAGTTGGAAATTGCTTTTTTAGCTCTTTTACCTTGTTTTTGATGCCTTCACTCCGACTACTAAAAGTTTTTATCAACTCTTCATCTATGTATTTTAATTCATAAAAACTCTCTTTTTTATTTACATCGCGCAATTCAAATCCTGCTTTCTCAAGCTCTGCTTTTAAGCTTTGGCGGTAAAACTGCCCTAAATTCTTTATTACTGGAGCTTTCTTTTTGAGCAGATCCTGGGCGTCAAGCGCTCTATACTTCCCATCCACTTTTGTGAAATTGAAAAGAACTGAATGAGTATGGAGCTGCGGCTCAAGATTACGATTTATATCGTGCATAAATTTAGCAGCAATCATATTGCCAGTGTTTACACTTTTTCTAACTTTATTCTTTTGGATTCTTGCCTTTATTTCAGTCTCTTCTATATGTGAAAGCGCCTCATTTACAGCATTGTCATGGGCTTTTGTGAGTCTGGCTAAAAGCTCTGTATCGCCTTTTGCTAATGCTAATTCATAAGCTATGCTAATGGATTTTGACGGGCTAAAAGTAAAATCAAATGCGGGTACTTTATTTTCTTTTCCATTTTTACTGTGAACTAGTTGCTCACCTGTTGTCGGATTTATCCCGTTTAGAAGCTTTTCAAAATCATCATGCGTTAAATCGCCTAAACCTAACTCATCTTTTAATTTGCCAAAAAACTCACCTTGTTCTTTTGTGTAATAATTATCCTTGCTATAATAGGTGCTAGCTTGCGCTAGCCCTAATTTACGAACGGTGAGCATCTCTTATCTCGTTTAGTTTTGCTTCCATTTTTTTGAAAAATTCGGTAAAATCTACTTCATTTTTTAAATTTACAAGTATGACTTCATCAATCAATATATATTGATCAGAATTAAAATCATCATGGTTTGCGAAATACAACGCTTGAACATTTTTATCATTTCCTTCTATATAAAAACGAATTTTGTCACCGTCATTAAATTCAAATTTGCCGTCTGCAATTTTACTTAGCGTTAATTTTAAATTACCATTTTGATTTATTGTCTTATCGCAGTAAAATTTTTTATTATCATTTGTAAATGTTTCCATTTTTTGTCCTTTAATTTAAATTTATGAGAGGTTTTTAATCCTCTCTGCTTATATTCACATTTCATTCTTAAAATGTAAAAACACTTTTGTCATCCCATAATATTGCTTCCGTTTACATATCCTTATCCTCCTTTTGCACTACAATTTAACACTATTGTTCCAAATTTCTTCAAAATCAGAAATGCAAAAATGCCTTTTAGTATGTTTAAATACAGTTGCCAGGGGTAAAGTTACATTGCCGACATCTGCATCTAAAAAGATTTTTTCATCACTGTTTTTAATCTCACAAATACCTATATAATCACCCATCTTAAATTTTGGTCTTTTTAGATCTGTAAGAATCACTCTAATTTGTTTGTATTCCCATATATTTACATCCGCGTTTTGAACAGATTCAATAATCTTTTTTATATTTAATTTTGTCAGCTTTTCCTCTTTACTTTGCTTCTTGATAAATTCACGTAAAATTATCCTTTTATCCACTTCTTGCATTTTTACATCCTCCTCTGCATATTTGTAAGAGGCTTTTAATAGCCTCTTACTAACATTCACATTTAATAGCCATATTTCTTCTTGTTAAATGCTTTTACTTCATCTTGAGCATCGTAAATTCTTTTCATTTGTTGCTTTAAAAAGGGATAATAAGTCTTTCTAATAAATGTGCTAGTCGGTGCCTGGAAGCTTGCCATTGTTTTTTCATTTCGTAATTGTCTCAACATGTTGTAACCCATTTTTCTGTGCTTTTCTTTTGATTCCCTAACGATTTTATCAACGCTTGTTTTAATAGACTTCATTCGTTCTTTAATCTTGCCGATGTCTTTGTTATACTGCATCATAAAAGCACTTTTAAAATTCTCAAAATTAAAAGTTGGTTCTGCTTTTTCACCGTTTTCTTCCAGCCAGTACGCATAAACTTTTTGATCCTCTGGTTTTTCTTGGAGTACCGACATCTGCCAGGCTTGCTTGACCTGGTCAAAATTCTTGTCACCAGTTAATTCAACTAATCTTTTTTGATCTACTGAATCACTACAACCTACTATCGTTAACGCTACCGCTGCAACTAAGATTGCAGCACCTATTTTTTTTGTTACTCTTTTCATTTTTTCTTTCCTTATATTAATTTAATTTTTAAAAGCAACATATTATTTTATGCTGCCAACTCTTCTACTCTCCGACGTTCTAATTATTACTTCAATAAAAACTCCTCGTATGCTTTTTTAAAAAGAAAAAACTTTCTTTTACTTGTTAGTATTCACATTTTTTGCTTCTCGTGTATCCGCTCGGCAAACCTAAATCATCAAGCATAGATTTAAGTTTATACTGCCAAGTTTTATACTCAGCGTTTTTCAGAATCAGCCATTTTTGCGATTCTAAATCTCTTCTCTTTTTAACTAAAGTTTGAATGTGCTTTTCAACTCGACCTGCTTCATCATACTGAACAATTTCACCGAGTGAAAATATCTCTTTGTTGAGTTCTTTTATTTTTTCATCTAAGACTTGCAGCTCTTTTTGTTTTGTAATATTTAAAGTTGTAGAATCTTTAAATGGATATTGCATTACACCGACGTTATAAGCAATAAAAAGATAAGCAAAACTCACAAAGAAGAGAACAGCTCTTCCTTTCCATGTAAAAAGAGCTAATTTAAAAAACATGCCTATAAAATAAATATAAAACTCAATAAATCCCATTTTTTGGATTTCAGCTCTCGGTGGTATTTCGACTTTCATTTTTTACTCCTGTATATTTTTTTAGCTCATTAACAAATGGCAACACCAGCTCTTCATACTCAAATATTGCGTCAGTATGTGATTTTGACATTAACTCTAACATCGCTTTAAAATCATCTCTGTCTGCTTTATAGTTCCAGTATCCAATATTAACTTTATGCTCTGAGTTGGGTATCATAGATAAAAGCATGTCCGCATATACTCTGCTACCACCTGTATCCGCTCTTACAATTTTCATCATTTTTTCAACAGTTTTTTTCATTGAAAACTCCTCGTATTTTTTAGAGAAGAATTTAAAACTCTTCTCTTGTCTATATTCACATTTTCCACCCAAACTCCACCCAATTCCGCCACTTTTTATGATTTTTTCAAAAATTATCAAAAGTGGCATTGGTGCAACTCTTCTTAGAGTTCATTTTAAGTTCACCTGAGTTCAGTCAAGTTCACTTTTGTACACTCTGGTTCATTGTGGTTCATTTTTAAATTTTATTTAAGTTTGAAGTAATTTTGAGCCTCCAGCTTCGCTTCTCAAAATCACTTCAAACCCGACTATTGCTAAGCTATTATTCTTGAAAAATTTTCTTTAATTTCATCAAAAATTTGTTTAGCTTGCTGACTTTGCTTATACAAAACCATGCTATTTATATACTGTTCTTTATCTCCTTTTGATTCATCAAAAAAGAATCTCCTTGCGTCATTTGGATTTAATTGAATTGCAATTTGCGCCAGATCAAAAATAGTTTGTTCCTCATCTTCAGCGAACTGAAAAGCATTTGAAAACGGTACAGCTATATAATGATCTTGATCAAAATATTTTGATTCTTTTGAGATTCCTAGGTTTTTATTCCCAAAAAAATATAAAAAATCATCTTCGATTTCTTCGATTTTAGAATATTGATTCAAGCAAAAAACCGTATTGTCTGTATCACCTATTTGCGCCGCCGTTTTATCTGCATTTTTGATGTATTTTTTTACGCGATTCACGGGGATTATCCATCTCTTTTCAAACTCAACCTCTTTTAAAATTGGAATGATTGCCTCTGTATTGTGGCTTCCACCAATATCAACTATATAGTCAAGGTCATCATTTTCCATGATTTCAAAAAAGATATTTTCAATTTCCTTATCTTTTTTATTTAATTTAACTGTGTGTGTATTTGCAGTTGTCAAAATTTGAGAATTTTTAAACTCTAAGCTTTGATTATGGTCATCTATTTCGACAAGTTTAAACTTTCGTCCTCGATCAGCCAGTAGAGATGCAACTATAGTTGAAGTCAGGGATTTATCAACCCCACCTTTTTCATTTGTAATTATGTATATCATTTGTTCATTCCTTTTCATTTTTTGTTAATTGATTTGTTTTTTGAATTCTTTTTCTTAAAATTTCAAAAACTGGATTTGTTTCAAACTCTTTTTTAATTTCAGTTACAGTTTTACTTTTTGTATTTTTTTCATTTTTCACAACTCCTTCTTCTGTTTTATTTCTATTACTACTATTCACATTTTTAGGTCTATTTGTAGAATTTTTTTGTCTTTTTTAGAGAAAAATTTAAAAATTGCTCTTTCACTAATTTCAACACTTTTTTCAAATAAAAACTCTTTAATCTGAGGTATTGAATACCCCAGGTCATAAAGTTTTGTTATTTCTTTTTCATATTTTTCTAATTTTGAAATTCTGCGTCTTGGTTGATGCTTTTTTGTAAAATCTTCTAAAGTTTTCATAAGTTTTCCTTATATAGATTTTTAATCTTCTGCTAATTTTTATTTGCTTATTTTTATTAAAAAACCCAATAGGCTTGACTATTTGTTTCATCAATAGACATTGGCATTACATATAACTCACTATGGCAAAGCACTTCATTGATGTTAAATCCAAATTTAGAGCACAAATCTTCCATATCTGTTTGGTCAAAATCCAAATCGAAAATAGCATGCTTCCAGACTTTAACAAGTCCATTTTTTATTGTTTTGCGATCCATTTTTTTTAGATCCATTTGATTTTCAAGTGCTGCTAACTCTGAATCTTCTAAATCCATAGTTGTTTGGCGACGATGAATAAATTCAGCTTCTTCAAATTTTTTAATCTCATTTATCAAGGGGCTTCCTGCTCTTTTTGTATCCATCGCATTTCGAATTTCACCTCTTTGCATGCTTAAAATAATTTGAAACGCCTCTTTGATGCCTGTCTTATCCGACCAGAATTTAACAGTTAATGGGTTTTTCATTTTTTGTAACTTACTTTTATTTTTCAAAATCGCATCAGAAAAAAAATCAATCCAATAATAGTTAATGTAATTACCATTTTTAAGCATAATTTTTTTCAAATCAATTTCAAAATCCCATATAACCTGAACCAAATCATCAAATATTTGCTGTTTGGTCTTATATTTATTTGATTGAATCAACATATCAATTGTATTCATTTGAAGCTCCTGTTGACTTTTATTAAGCAGTCAGCTGTGTATCTGACATATACTCAGCGACCGCACGGGTTGGATACATTATCTTTGCTCTCTTGCCATTTCCATTCTTTCTGAATTGTGGTCCTACGCCTTCTACACGCCAGTTGTAAAGGGTACTTAGGCTGATTCCCATAATTGAAGCTGTCTCTTCGGGGCTAAGCACTAACTTTTTAAAGCCTAACGCTGCAATGTCTTTCATCATTTGTTCGATTTCGATCTCTCTCTGTGTAGTTGTCATTTTAGTTTCCTTGAAATAAATTTACGCTATAATATGCAAGCAATGCTTATTAGATACGCATAAGAGTATTATTGCGTATATTAAATTAAAATACGCTTAATGTGAGTATAAAAGAGGATTTTGTATGAATAAAAATGAAATAGATGTAATTCTGGCTAAGTTAATGAATCACTACAATGTTTTTACACTAAAAGAACTAGCAAAAACGATTAACACAAGTCAACAAGCAATATCAAGTTGGAAAGCACGTAACTCAATAAATGCAATCAAAAAGAAATGCCATGAATTAGGAATATATAACGAAATTTTTGGGGATCAAAATATGCAAACAATAAATAATGTAAGTGGTGGACAGGTTGCACAGGTCGTGAAAGGTAATCAAAATAATAATCCTTCCGCCGTTTCCTCGCCTTTTGATGATTTAAAGAAAGTAAATAATATTGAAATAGATAATGCTACATATAGTTTATTTTTGGAAGCTTTTAAAAAAGCAATAGAGAATAATGATTTAAAAGGCTTAAGAATACACTTGATGGAATATTAATAAAATGGATGATGTGCAAAAGATAAATGAAGTATCTGGTGGACAGGTCGCTCAAAATATAGAGGGTGACCAAATTTACAAACAGATCAATATCACGAAATCAAATACAAACAAAGAAATTAAAAAAATAAAAAAAGATTTTTTTGATGTAAGATTAAAGCTAATTCCATTTGTAAGCAAGGTGTTATTAGTTTTTAATGTTATTTTATTGATAGTTGCAATAATAGGCTTTAAACTACTTCAAACCGATTTTTTTTACAATTTGTTAACATCTAGCTTGATGGCTTTAATGCTACTATCTGTCTATCATTTTTTCAATAAAGCTTATTATAAAGAGTTGAAACAAAAAAATAAAGTAAAAAGTAAAAGCGATAAATTTACAGTTCTTGCTTTGATAGACATAGTAGTTTTTAGTTGCTTATTTTGGATATATAGCTAGTCTATATTTATTACATAAAGTTCTCTATTAAAATCTTTTGTAACACCAAAATGCACACAAGTTACTTGTTTATCTTCCAATAGTTCATATATATAGCAAGTCTCAATATTTTTATTTTGAAATTCCCTTAAAAGAACTTCATTATTAGCAGGAAGTACTTTCATTTGCTTTTCGTCTATATCAAATATATATAAATCTTTATTTTCTATTATATAATCAATATTTATCTCTTTATTTGAAATTTTAAGTGTCTTTTTCTTTAAATTTTCCCACTTAATAACTCTTTCTTTTTTGCCTTTATTACACTTTAGAACTATTTCTTGATATTTTTTTACTATACTTCTATTATTACTAATATTTGCTTCCATGATTTTTCTCCTGTATATTAAGCTATATTTTTATGCAACACTTGTTTTTTTAAAGCATCTTGAACAAAGGCATTTAAGGACACACCTGCTTTTAATGCTTCTTTATATATTTTTTTATGCAGTTCAGGGTCGATTCTAATATTGAAGACACCTTTGTATGTTTTTTGAGGTTCACGATTAAGTGCTTTACATGTAGCTAAATATTCATCTACTGCATTATGAAAATTATTTTCAAGCTCTTCTGCATTTGTTGCTTCAAATGTAACAAGATCATCTATCATTTCAAGCTTTCCAAAAAAACATTTATCTTCCGGTGAATATTCAATACTTCCAATATAACCATTATATTCAATTGTATTAGCCATGACACACCTCCTTAATTTTTATCTGAATTTGTTTAATCAGATATACTTTTAATATATTTGATGGATGTGGTTTATGAAGATTGATTAATATATCTTTTTCTTCATTATAAAATTTGACTGCTGAACCAGCTCCATCTATCTTAACAAACCCACATGAACACAAAAGAGTTTCTAACTCTTGAAATGTTAAATCTTTAAGTGGTGGTAGTTTTAAAAATCTCTTTAAAAGTTTATCTTTTTTACTCATAGAATAATGATACCATAATTTAGTTACAATATTTATTAATCTGGATATTTTTATTTCAGATATTCTCATTTTTCAAATTTCTTTGCAATTTTTGAAATGAGGGGTTATAATAAAAGGCTCATAAATTTTTAAACTTCTCTTTTAACTCTTGCCACTGCACATCACTCATATCTTTTATCCAAAAGAGCTGAGGGTTTATCATATAGTATTCATTTGTTATCTTCTTTATAAACTCTTTTTCTAACAACTTATTTAGGTTATTGCGTAAAGCTCTATCATTACAATCAAATAGTTTAGCTAACTCTTTTATCTTTAATACAATGGTATAATCAGAGGTATTACACTCATTCTTTAAATGCAATAATAGTTTTATCCCTGGTGCTGTCGGTACGGTTAGAAGTGCATCATCGTATAGCATTGTAGTTCTCCAGTATTTTTTAGGACCCATATATAATTTCTTTCTCTCTTTTAGATCAAAATCATAGATAAACTCACCCGTTGTATTGCTCATTACTGTTAATTCACTATAATTACTCATCACCATACCTTTATTACTAAATTAAAAGTATTATACAATAGTGTAACTTAGATTACACTTTAAAGTAATTGTAATTACATTAACAAAACTCTCATAAAAGCCTATACTACGGTGTTCCTATCTATATTCACATTTTGCAGTTATATAAAGAATTATATCTAATAAATATTTATAAGCCTATAAAATGTATCTACGGCTGAGCTACTCGCTCCCTCTGTTTAACCTTATCGCTTTTTGGGCGAACGGATAAAAAGAGGGGCTGCTTTAAGGCCAATTGTATTTTTTTTCTTTTTTAAAAAAGAGAAGAACCATCTTTTTTGTCTCGGTCGAGCTTATACCTCTTGTTTTTCTTCTTTTAAAAAACCTTAAACAGTATCTGTTGTAAAACCATGTTTGTGCGTGTGTCGCCGACCTACCCCCTAAAAGATAAAAAATAAATAATTTCTTCATCTTTTAGAGGGTAGGTAGCTGTTACGCCGATTGCTCACTGTTGTACTCAGTTTGCAACATAGTTTAAGAGGACGGTAGCCCTTATCCTCTCTAGTTTATGTTTATAGCCTTATATCTATTATACGATAGTATAAGTACCACACTTGCTAGATTATGCCTACTATACCAGTAAAGGTATACTACGGGTATCTCCAGAGTGAATTGAACCACATTCCTGCCTCACACTCTGTACATTTGGTCTGTTTTGATTTTTACTTGTTGTCTCAAGTGACTTTAGTTTTATTCCGCTGGTTTTAAGATATGCTCTCAAATTGCATTTATGAGTTTACATTCAACTACGCCAGCTCCACTAAGTAGTAATTTTTTCAAGAGTTTTCGCTCTTTGCAGTCCTTAGCTCTACCGCTCTTTATTTATTTTGACAATTTTAAGTAAATATGATTGATTTTTTTACAAAATGTGGGTATAATTACGCTATAATTCGCAAATGCACATTATGTGTATATCATGCTTTATCAATCTTTCTAGTTCGCCAAAACATAGAGAGAAGATTGATAAAGTCTTTCATATTTTAATCCTAAAAAATCACAGACATATATTTTTGAATGTAACTTTATTAGTTTTGATATTTTTGTAGTATTTATTTTTTTGATAGAGTAAAAAAGAGATAAGCCTACAAACAATATCTCCTCTTTCAATAAATAAGATTACTCTACACAGAAACAGGGCGTCTCTGTGCAACAACCGAAGTTGTTGAGATACAGTTTGTAGGCTGTGTACAATAATCTTTAAATATGAGAGTATTATACGCCTAAAATAGTGGAATTACAATAAAGAGATTTTGGGGTGTTTTTGATATTTATAAGTGATTATAAAAGACAAAGAAACTTAATAAAATGTAGTGTTAATTAAGGCTTGATTTTTAAACCTTAAAAAAATAAATTAGTTTGGAAAAGAATTTTGAAATTTCTTTGATTTAAAACCCCAAACTTTCAACTGATTCCCGACCACTATCTGGTGCAAGCTTTGCGTATCTCATCGTCATTTTTATGTCTTTGTGGTTCATAAGCTTTTGAATAGTGAATATTGGAGTACCGTTAATAGCAAGGTGTGATGCGAATGTATGTCTAAGAGTATGAACTACAACTCTATTTTTTCGATCTGATGCATCAAGCCCATCATTAAATAACTTGTTTAAAACTTTTGAAAGTTGTCTTGTTAAAGCATCTTTACTGATTTTGAAAATATTATCATTAGGTTTCATCGCTTTTGTATAACTATATAGTATGGTATTTAATTCAGAACTTATAAAGCCGGTATAAGTTGTGTTATTTTTAAAATCTTTGAGTGTGATTGTACTTTGATTGAAGTTAATATCTTTTTTCTTTATATTTGCCACTGTTGCAGCTCTTGCCCCAGTAGTTAGCGCAATTTTTGCAAATATTATCAAATATTCGTCATGATAGTTCTCTAGTTCTTGATATAGTTGAAGTATTTCATCTTTATTTAAAAATCGCTCTCTTGCATTATCTATCCTGCTCCTTTGATAAAATCTCATTATATTGTTTTTAAGCAAATCTTCTTTTAGTCCGTAGTTAACTATAGTACTTAAGACACCCATGATATTTTTGATTGTTTGCTCACTTATAGGTTCACCGCGATTATTAAGTTTCTTTTGTAAAGAAGAAATTAGACTTTGAATATCTTTTTTGTTGACAGTTTCAAGGTCATCAAAAAAATCTTTTAAATGTTTATTGTATGTTGATAGATCAATATTTTTTGAGTTACCATCTTTCCGCGTTTTAAAATATTCTTTTGCTATATTATCAAGTATCGTTTTGGACTTTTTTTTATTTTTAGCAGCAGCCGGTGGTTCTTCGCCGAGTCTAAGTTTTGTTAGGATTTCATTTCTTTTTTGATTGCAGTATGCTTCCCTTACTCCCTCACTAAATTTTCCGATTTTGATTTCTCTCATATTATTGTCTAAATCTTTATATACGATATAATATGTTTTATCTGGTCTTTGATTTGTTTTTGATTCCCTGTAATATACACCTGTAAATTTTGTCTTAATTCGTGCCAAATTTTCCAACCTATTTCCAACCTAAGACTGGTTTTATGAGTTTTTATTGTGTATTATACATTATTTAGGTATGCTTTTCAAAGCACTTGCTTATGGGGTGTAAAGACTATATAAGGAAATTTAAGTTTTATTGATGAAGTGATAAAATTGTGTTGCGGTACCAGCGGTCACACGTTCGAATCGTGTCGGGCGCACCATTTTTTCCAAAAACTTTGTTATCTCATCAATTATACAATCACTTTAAAAACCATTTTTCCTTATTATGAGTATACAGTAAGCTTTCTTTCTATAAAAAAAGATTACAATACGTTATTACTTTAAGGAGAAACAATGAAAATACGAAATTTTTTATGCCTGAGTGGAATGCTTCTGCTTTCAACAACACTCTTTGCTGTTGAAGCGACTCATGAAGAGGATGCATCTCGTGCACATATAGAATCAAAACACCATGAAGAGGGTAACCTTTATATTGTAACAAAAGGTCTTATAAGCCTGGGTGACAATTATACGGAAGAAGCAAAAGGTACAGAACCTGAAGCAATATTAAAAGGTGACAGAGGAGAAGGATTCGGCATTGACTTGGGATATAGACTCGGCTATGGCTTTGCTACGGAATTTGACTTTTCCTATACACATACGACTGTTGCAAAATCTGTTGTCGGTGAAGCAGATGTAAGTGCAGGAGCTGATTATTACAGCTATGGTATAGATTTACTGTATGGATATCATGTAAATGAAGAAATTGTTCTTTTTGGAAAAATAGGATGGGAACTTGAGAAAGAAAAAATCAGTGACTTTGGTATTAATGGAATCAATAACGGATTTACATATGCTGCAGGAATGGAATATGGTCTTTCATCTCATTGGGCACTTATAGGAGAATATGAAGGTTCTTTGATAGATGGTCCGCGTGGAAATAATATTTTTGCCGGTGTCAGTTATACATTTTAAAATATAGTTTAAAATATGCAATCTTGTCTCTGAAGAGTACTTTTGTACTTCACGGACAAGTGTTGCTCTATCTCCTTATCGCTTAACTGGATAAAGCAGGGCCCTCCTAAGGCCTAGCTCGAGGTTCGAGTCCTCGTAGGGAGACCATAAAAAAGGCATGACTTTTGAAATACTTTTTCTTTGTTTTATTGTTTTTTTTACAACTTCATGCACAAATCACTGCGTATAAAATTACTCCAGACAATACTTTACATGTAACAAAACAAAAAATAAAAATACTTGATGCAAAAATTTTACATTTTGAGACTAAGAAGAGTATTCCTTTTCATGAAATTTCAGATCTTGTTTATGAAGACGGCTTTGTATATTTTGTGAGTGATCAGGGATATTTGTATAAATTTTCTATCAATATTACTGATACTAAGATTAGCGGCTTGCAGTATCTCAATGCTTATATTTTAAAAAATAAAAAAGGAAAACAATTAAAAAAGAAAAAGAGAGATGCTGAGGGGTTGGCTCTTTGTAAGAATAATCTGTTGATCTCCTTTGAGCGTAAACAGCGAATTTGTCTATATAGCAAAAACGGCGTAAAAATAAAAAAAGTAAAATTACATCAGGATTTACAAAATAAGGACAATTATATCAGTAAGAACAAAGGACTTGAAGCCGTTACATGTAACGACAAGTATGGCGTTGTGACGGCACCGGAACTGCCGCTGAAAAATACAAATGCAAAGTATCATACTCTCTATGCGAAAGATAAAGTATTTAAATTCAAGGCTGATGGGAGTATAGTAAGTTTGGAATTTTTTTCAGAGAATACTGTTTTGGTACTGCTTCGTGATTTTAGTTATTTGACACGCAGACGGGTGAGTACTTTGATGAAAGTATACTTAGATAGATGTAATGAGTCCAGAGTGTGCAAAAGTAAAGTTTTAACCAAACTTGACTCTTCACACGGTTGGAAACTTGATAATTTTGAAGGCTTGACACATGTATATGCAAACAAATATCTGATGGTCAGTGATGACAATGAGAATATACTGCAAAAAACACTTTTGGTGCTTTTTGAAATTGTGCCCTAAGTGTTGATTTTATCTTTTATGACTTTTGCAAGTTCGCTGCATTGTGCGATTTTTTGTGTATAGTTTGTATCGTTGTTGAGTAAAATTTTTACAAAAACACTGCCGACTATTACACCGTCAGCCCCCTGTACTTTCTCTTTTGCTGTTTTTTCATTCACGCCAAAACCTACATATACGGGTGTTTTGGTGTATTTTTTGATAGATGCCAAAAAAGGTTGTAAATCTTCCGCTTTGCCCGAACCTGTTATTCCTGTATAGGCAACCATATAGATAAATTTTTGTGCATCGCTGACAACAGTCTGTATTCTCTCTTCGCTGTCTGTAGGTGCGACAAAAGAGATGTTTGCAATACCGTTGCTTTGAAATAAATCTTTGTATGCCAACGCCTCTTCATGGGGAACATCGGGAATGATAAGCCCGTTTACACCGAGTTCTTTTGCCAAGGGAATCAGTTTTTGCATATTTTGTTGGTAAAAACTGTTGAAATAGCCCATCCACAGGGTATCTATCTGCGGGGCAACCTCTTTTGAAATTTTGAGTAAATCTTTAAATTTGAATCCAAGTTCCAGTGATTTGTGATTTGCTTTTTCTATGAGCGGTCCATCAGCAACCGGATCAGAAAAGGGAACACCAAGTTCTAGCGTATCAACACCGCTTTGTGCGAGGGAGAGACTCAAGTCAACTGTAAAAGATTTCTCCGGATATCCGGATGTTATATATGCTACTAAGTTTTTCAAATTATTTTTCCAAGTCAGGGATTTTTAATAAGGAGTATTTTATTTTACTGAGTTTGTTGTCCTGTCTCAAGTCGTCATTCCAAACCGCAAACATATCACTGATATTTAACAGCCAGTCTGTTGTTTCATCACTGACAGGCGGTTTTTTTTGACGTAAAGATTCAAGCTCGTCTTCAACAAAAGCAGCCAGTTTGTTCATCGGTATAATTTTCAGATAACCACTCGCTGATTTTATATTATGAAATACACGAAAAAGTTCATTGACACTTCTTTCGTACATATTGGGTTTTGAAAGGTCCAAAATCATAACTTCCATACTTTCAACCATCATAGCATAGTGATATAAAAACTCATCAATAATTTCAAAATCAAAGTTTTCTTCTAAATCACTTCTTATGCCCATAAAATAATTCTCCTATATAGTTCAGATTATAGCAATTTTTGGCTAAAATACATCTATATAATATAATAAAGAGTTTTAAAATGAGTAAAAAACTAACTATAGCGACTATAAAAAAAAGAAAGGGCGAAAAGCCTTTGGTCATGATTACAGCTTATGACGCACTCTTTGCAAAACTGTTGGAGCCAAGTGCAGATATGATTCTGGTCGGTGACAGTTTAAATATGAGCTTTGCCGGCCGCAGTGATACAATAAGTACAACGCTGGAGCAGATGATTTATCATACAAATGCTGTCTGCAGAGGGGCACAAAACAGTTTTGTAGTTTGCGATATGCCTTTTGGAACCTATACATGTAAAGAAAATGCTTTAGAAAATGCCATAAAAGTTTTTCAAAATACACCGGCTGACTGTGTGAAGATAGAAGGCGGGAGAGATAAAGCTGAAATAATAAAGCATTTGACAGATAACGGTATTGCAGTATGTGGACATATCGGACTTTTACCACAGTCAGTAAGAAGCGAAGGCGGCTACAAAGTCAAAGGAAAATCCGCTGATGAGAGAGAACAACTCTTAAGAGATGCCAAAGCAGTTGAAGAAGCCGGTGCCTTTTGTATGGTTATTGAGGGGACAAAAGCAGATGTTGCAAAAGAGATTGCACAGAGTGTGACGATTCCGGTTATCGGAATAGGTGCAGGTGCTGATGTTGACGGGCAGGTTTTGGTTTTTTCAGATATGTTGGGATTGTTTGAAGAGTTTACACCAAAATTTGTAAAAAAATATCTTGACGGTGCTACTTTGGTAAAAAATGCTCTCAAAGAGTATGCAGATGAAGTTGTGAGCCGTCAATTTCCAACTGAGGAACATATATACTAATGGAAAGAGTAGTGGATATTGAAACTTTTTCTCTTGAAGAAGAGAGCAGTGAAGTTACATTGCGTCCGGATGCGTGGAGTGAATATATCGGACAGGAACAGATTAAGAAAAATCTTGCTGTTTTTATAGAAGCTTCAAAAAAAAGAGACGAGGCTCTTGATCATGTTTTGTTTTACGGACCTCCCGGACTTGGCAAAACGACTTTAGCCTTGATAATTGCCAATGAAATGAATGCGAACATTAAAGTGACAGCAGCACCGATGATAGAAAAAAGTGGTGATTTGGCTGCAATTTTGACAAACCTGGAAGAGGGGGACATACTTTTTATAGATGAGATACATAGGCTTTCACCGGCGGTGGAAGAGATTTTATACTCTTCGATGGAAGATTATAGAATAGACATCATTATAGGGAGCGGACCTGCGGCACAGACAGTCAAGATTGATTTGCCGCGGTTTACGCTTATAGGGGCGACGACACGGGCAGGAATGCTTTCAAACCCTTTAAGGGACAGGTTCGGTATGAGTTTTCGCATGAATTTTTACAATCAGGAAGAACTGGCAAAAATCATTGTACAGGCATCGAACAAGCTTGAATGTCAAATCATTCACGAAGCGGCTCTTGAGATTGCAAAAAGAAGTCGTGGAACTCCCCGAATTGCATTACGTCTTTTACGCCGAGTAAGAGATTTTGCCGAGGTTGCCGATGAAAAAAATATCAACCATCAGCGTACCCGGTATGCTTTGGATGAGCTTGGTATCAACTCACACGGCTTTGATGAGATGGATTTGCGACTGCTGACACT
>JAUTBV010176451.1:0-23540 GCA_032361325.1 Lepetodrilus fucensis | reverse complement strand
AGGCTTGCATTGTGGAGAAAAGGGTAAATCAAACGTCTCGGTGTTTTAATAAATATTTAAAAAATCAGAGTGGAAACTTTCTATTGTACTTCAGTTTAGGTCCGAAGTAGGTCCGAATCAGCCTGGAAACAGGTCTGAATCAACCTATGCAACAGATCCGAATCAGCCAAGGTCCAAATCAGCCAAGGTCCGAATCAGCCTGGAAAAGAGGTCCGAATCAGACTAGGCAACATGTCCGAATCAGCCTGGAAATAGGTCCGAATAAACCTAGAAATCAGTGTTGAAATGGGTCCGGTAGATCCGAATCAGCCTAGAAAATAGGTCCGAATCAACCTGGTGCCCGTTGCACGACGCTCTTGTAGTGCTACAATAATTGTAACTGGGCTCCCGCCACAATAGAAAGCGTTGACGTTACAATAATTGTAGCCTACAAGAGCGTCGTGCAATGGGCACCAGGAATACCACTGATTAGTATTGCAACACGGAGGCATACCAGTTGTCCAACTGCAGACACAGCGTACACCAGTTACCTACCTTTATAGAACGCATATCATTAGACGAAAGGTGTACCATGGTTACATCTGTGGATCCATGCAAATACCATGTAGATACTATTGTAAACACAATAAATAAGTATATTTCAAGTGTTGATATATGAATAGTATAGAATGCCATTGTTTCAGATGTGTCAATGTCATTCTTTCGACTTTTAACACTAGGAACAATATAATACTCTATCATGAGAAACCTACTTTCCAAAGACTTACATTAAAGCTAGGCACGTTCTAGGCTGACCAAGTTACTCTGTGACTAATTTGTTAATAGGTTCCATTCACTAATGGCATGACTTAGAATAGCAAATTGATAATAAAGTTACAAATATTAACACACGCAAAATCACACGCGCAGGCACAAGAACGATTAGGCCTACACTCACACACACACGCACACACATACATACATACACACACACGCACACACACAGACACACACATACACACGCACGCACACACACACATACACATACTGTACATACAATCGCGCGCACACACACAGACACACATAGACATACACACACAGACAGACAGACACACACACACACAGATACACACACACACACACACACACACACACAGACACACACACACACACGACAATGACCTCGCGTCCTCTGTTCTGAATAAACGCCTCAGTATACTACTATATAATTTATTAACACAATTCACTCAAGCTTCTGATAAATCCTTGAGGTAAAATACGAGAGTAAATAACAACACGTACACTAACTATGGGTGCCCTCAATATACTACTAGTAGTTGAGCGTGTGTGTGTGTACATATCCAAGTATATTTATACTCGAGTTACTGTCACACCACACTCATACCCACACTCATACCGCTGACTCAGACATCAAGGTCTTGTCACAGGTTGTGGTGGTGAATATAGGCCGTGTGTTGTTGTGAGTACACTGTGGTATAAAACCTTGTTTTACAACTGGTGAATATTGTGTGTAACAACTTGGCAGTAGATCTAGAAAACCGGGAGGAAACATGTCAGAAAGCACACCTAGAAACGTCGTCATTGCTATGGATGGGAGCAGTCATGCTGACTATGCATTCCAATGTGAGTATTTGAGTCAAATCTTGACAATATTGTATACGGACTCCATGCATGTCTTTCAATGTCACTCGTTACACGTGTACTTTATAGAATGTATGCGGCGTTACAGCTTGCTATGTCCATGTTATTGCTGAAGCCACGTTGTATATATGTATTATTTAAAATTATCATTCTTATTTTTCTATGCAGTTTACCTCGACAACGTAAAGAAACCCGGCGACCATGTCATTTTTGTCCACTGTCCTGAAAACCACGCCATGTATGCCTCGCGTGAGTACAGATGAGGGAAGCACCCATGTGTGACGTTCTTTTTAGCATTAGAATGGGAATTGACATTTTTATTGTAAACACCCCATATACAAAACCTAGGCTTCTACCATACATGCAGGTGTATAATTGAATCTTTCACAAATCTGCGACGATTGCAGATGTATAAAGGTGACTGCCTAATTATTACTTCCTCAGGAAAATATGCACCTATAGGCCTACGTGTGCACTGCACAACTGAAATAGGCCCTACATGTGTGTACGTCTATTGTATTGATTGGAGATGAACAGTTACAGTGGCATTGAACGCACATCTGCTCTCCGAATAAGCTAGATTGATCGAATATGTGTTCCTATCTGGGCTTCAAGGACAAGGTCAATGACATCACAGATGGACATGGTTGTATGTGTATGAGAGAGAGAGAGAGAGAGAGAGAGAGAGAGAGAGAGAGAGAGAGAGAGAGAGAGAGAGAGAGCAAAGTGGAGGCAAACATGTCCATCGAAAGCTCTTTATGATTAAAGAAGTTTGGTTGGTGTAGCGAAGTATGTATAGAAACATTATATGTAGTGTATTCGCGATGGTGGAGCACCACCCGTACCACCCTTCCGCTACTGCTCCGACGAGAGGGGCAAGAGAGAGCTATTACAAGCATGTCCGTTCCATTTAATACGAAATCCAATGCCTCATTCATGACAGACAGACACGCACAAACAATGAAACAGGCAATGATAGGGCATCACATCAAGTCTAGATACAGTTACATTACACATGTTACAGGTAGATGACACTAAAACTGTCTCTGATCGTGACGGGTAAAGTAAAGCCGTCGTGCAATACTACCCTCATCTGTCGGTCTAGGTATATAAGGTACATGTGAGGTGCATGCATAAGAGTACACCATCACATGCTACCCCCAGACCAGTGTTCCCACCATCACACGATATACCCCCACAACAGTGCTTCCACCATCACATGATACTTCCAGAGTAGACTAGTGTTCCTACCATCACACGATATACCTTACAACAGTCTTCCCACCATCACATGATATACCTTACAATAGTGTTCACGCCATCACATGATACTTCCAGAGCAGTGTTCCCAAAACAACACGATACTTCTAAAGCAGCGTTCACAAAACCACACGATACTTCCAAAGTAGCGATCACAAAACCACACGATACTTCCAAAGCAACCTTCCCAAAACTACACGATACCCACAGAGAAGCGTTCTAACCATCGCATGATACCTATTATTGTACTTTCGGGACTGTTTTATGTGATAATACCTTGTGTTTTACCTGGCTAGGTTAGGTTCCACCTGTTATCGCGCCTGCTATATTGCCCTATATTGTGACCCCAGAAAAAAATCAGTTGTCTCCCTTACATAGGTCACCTTTATTGTACTCTCAGGGCTAGTTAATGTGACAATATTACCTGGTTGGTCCACAGCGGTGTTCATGGCTGGAGGCGCTATCGTGGTCGCGGAGATGGAGGCGGAGATCGCCAAGGAACAGAAGAAGGAGAGGGAATTCCTGGAAGAACTCGGCGCCAAGCTCAAAGCAGCTGGAGTGAGTTTGTCAGCCTCGCCGTGCACTGCCAGGAACAAGATATCTTTAGGATTTTGGCCACAGTTCCGCAGAACACTTGTAGAGTCGTAGTTCTATGTTAACGTATCTAGGAGTTACGACTCTGGTAGCTATGTGATCGCTCTGTGGAACGGGAGCATGATCATAAGGTTACAAAACTTCTTTTAGTGTGATTTCATGATCAAATTTTAATAATTTGTGAGTATGCAATCGTATTAAAAAACGTTCGTAATCTCTGGGCCTGGTGCATCGTCATTATATTTCTGATTGCTGTGTTAGTTTCATACATTAAGTCGCATGTACAATGCAATCGTGTTTCCATGTACTACAAGAATATTAGTATTTTCGTGTATTTCCTGAAAGGATTTATTCAAAAGTATGAATGAACGTTAAGATTATCTAAACAATTCTGTTTTCTAGTTATCGCTCTATGATTTTCCTATAACTATGTCGACCTATTTTCTGTTTCCAGATTGGCGGCAAGGTCAAGAGTCTTGGAGGACGTCCAGGGGAGGTAATCGTGAAGGTTGCTGAGGAGGAGAACGCCAGTATCATAGTGACGGGTACCAGGGGTATGGGCACGCTGCGTCGTACCATCATGGGCAGCGTCAGTGACTACATCCTGCACCATTCCCTCGTACCCGTCGTCGTGTGTCGGCACAAGGGACAGCACTAGGACCACCCTAGGGATCATCACACAAGTGGCAGACCTACTGGGCCCCAGTATAAACCACAGCGGGCAGTTCTAGAATCACAAGGAGAACCATTACCAAGAACAGCACTATCATGCACAGCACTAAGAACAGCACTAAGAATAACACTAAGAACAGCACTAGACAGGGCAACAGAGGTTGTCATGATGAAGGAATATGTAGACAATTGTCATATCAAAATTAGTCATGGTAGTAAACAGATACATTCTGTAATTGGCTATTCCCATAGGATTAGATTAATAGATGTTTAATATTGTAAGGATGCATTCTGAACAGATGTCATTTTGGATATACATATACGTGCTTGCTTGGATGTGTGTCTGTCCGTTCGTCTGTCTGAGAAAGCAAAAACAACTCTTGACATTCCGCGCCACGGAGGCACTGTGTTGTTTATCATTTTAGTTTTATTTTCCCCAAGAACATACAATACTCAGAAGATATTTACGAACTATGTTATATACAAACAGATGCGGTATTATATATATTAAATATGTTATCTAGTTGTACACGTGTGATCGGAACTATCTGAATAAACATCAGTGTGCGACATACCAAACTGTTCCGTTGGTTGCCGAATCTTAGAAGGATATTTTGGTCTTGGAGAGTCAAGCACAGTTTCATTGACAAGTGAAGCACTGCAATTAAAGATGACGTTTTTACGTCCCACAAATAATTACACACAATGCTACATGTATTTTGAAACGTATTACGAAATAATGTGGTATACATCTACACTGCCGAAAACTTCCTCCATTTAACCATTTGGACTATTATATCTTAGGAAAGGTACGTAATCACACTTGGTCAGGACATGATTTGGGTAAAGAAGTTACATTTATATCTACAAACAAGAACTCTTACACATGTTCTACAGTACAGAGTTATTGTTGGTGTTGAACTGCATCCGTGCATTGGTATCAAATGAACATTATTTATAGTCTCTGAAGTCTCGTAAAATTTATAATCATGATCCGCCAAGATTACGAAACGTTTTTCTAGTACGATTTTATGCTCAACTCAAAGTTTTGTTCAGTACAAATTCCCATATAAAATGTGAGCTTGTGCAGGAAATCGTACTCCAAAGCTTAGACACCTCCTAGCCCGATAACGAGACTTGACTAGACTATATATATAAATATATGCTTACATTGAAGTTGTTTAAAACACCACGGTCCGTATGCACAAATGTAGTTCAACCACAGTTTAGGCTAAACTAGGTTTAAGCGATGAGTTATAGTATACTACTGTCGGTATGCACAAAACCTAACCCTTAAACCACGGATTAACTAAACGTCTGTGCATACGGACCTATCTTTGCTGTCTTCTGTACTGCATACCAAGAAGACGCGTGTTTTAGTTGCTAGACGTACACGGAAGGTGTTAGTTTAACCTTATAGCGCCCTACATACAGCCAAGTGTTTTATCAGTAAAATGGTATTACTAAATACTAGTATCTGACATTGAAGAGACTGGTACACTATACGTGTATGATCACTGCACGCGTCACTGCACGAGTCACTGCACGAGTCACTGCACGAGTCACCGCACGAGTCATTCGTGAGTCACTGCACGCGTCACTGCACGAGTCAAGGTAATTGGAAGCAATGTCTGGATCAGAGACAGAGAAGAGAACTGTTGTCATTGGAATGGACGGAAGTGACTTCTCCCGTCATGCATTTCACTGTGAGTATACGTGCAGAGCAGACGTGATTGAATGTCAATCCACAGTCATTGCTATATATTCGTCTGAAGAATTCGCAGGCATTGAATAGAACCTGATGACGTGTCATAAGGGGCATTGTTGAGCAAGCGGAACATGCAATTTGCATCTTTTTGGGACTAAGGAACACTAAATTAAGTTACAAGAAAAAATATCGCACTAATTAGAGATAAAGGCAGTAATGAGAACCTAAACGATATACTAGTAACATTGAAAATATATCAAAGAAATAAATCACGATAATACGTTGCTGAAAGGAGAATCAGTATGATATCGAATTTGATATCGTAATATTTTCCTGATGAATAGAGAATTAATGTACTGAATATGTTGAATAGGTTGGAGTTTTAAAGGCATTACTATTACATATATATGTATGGTTGTGTTGGACTAGTTCTTAGCTACAATTGCAAAATACTTTCACTTGACATACATAAAATCATGTTTGTACTTCCAAAAACCTTTCCACCTCTGTTTGATAGACACATATCTAGTGGTACCCCCGGTAGTTTATTGATAGACAACCTGAATATGGTCGTATTGTTATTTGCTTCATTAAGTCAATGTAAGGGGACATAACTCATAAATCAAGCGTAATTAGTCTCAGATCGAAATTCGTTTGTCCATTATACAGGTCAATCAACTGTGTTATTATGCCTTTAAAGGTCAAATTTTGTATGAGGATTTGTGAACAAAACTTTAAGTTGACAATGACCGTATTCGATTCAACTCTCGATCTACCCTAGGATGACAATGAGGGTACTCGTGTCATCATGAATGTTTAGTCATTGGCTAATTCCATCACCCTAGGGTTGACCGAAGGTTTAAAACGAATACGCTCTATGAAATCGTACTCCAAAAGGTTTCGTAACATTGGGTCTGACCTTTTCTATGCCATCTGAATTCAGACGTACAAAGCCAATTTATGCAACAACGGTCTGGCCATCGTCCATCCAATGTGGTTTGAACAGTATCAGTCGGGGCTGACCTCTCTCGATCTGTCAAACAATAAACTGAAGACCCTGCCACCCGAAATTCCGTGGTCGATGCCAAACCTCTGCATTCTCTCCGTCAACAAGAACAGACTACAGACTCTCGATGGACCTTCTGAGAGAGGAGCTGTTTGTGACATGTAAGCGTTAGAATTGTTCACATAGTACCAATCCCTAGACCAACGATGTCTGTTATTTTATTGTATTTCCAGTTTAGGGAACCCTATCTTGTAAACATTGAGGATCCAATTCCATAGTGGGATTATAATGTATGGCAGTCGTAACTCGCCATATGTAATACCATGGCTAACATTCTGTAGAACATGCCTTGATATGCTATTTACTCCAGAACAAAGAACACTGATCTAGTTATAAGTCACTGATATTTACTTCCGCTTCAATCAGTTATTCTGCAATCAGTGGTTCATGTACAGAAATGCGGATTTATATTTCTTGTCAGTTGTACATGGGTGACATATTCCTGCTGAGAGCTTAAGCAATACATTCATTATGTATTAAACATAGGTTTGTAACTGTATATTTCATAAAAACAAATAATTCTAATTATATTGTAATGCTTTAGTGTCCTAACCATTCTATCTAGATTGGAAATAAAATATAGCACATGTTTCCATGTATTTCACATTGCTTAATAACACTATTATTATAAACCTTATATTACGTACGGCTACACATGCATATGAACCTGTTTCTCCAGACTGCAGAGCGTGGACCTATCTAACAACGAGTTGGAGGAACTGTGTTCCGATCTCTTCTCTATCCCCTCGCTGATGACACTGGATCTGTCTTGTAACAAGCTACAGTATCTCGCCCGACCCTCCCACCTCCAGCCGGAACTTAACTGGTCCGGCATGTCCCAGAGGAAACCAGCTTCTTCACGTAGGATGATCCTTGTTGAATTATGATTGTAATGTTATATTCGAAACTATATGCTTACACTGAAGGTACATTGAAAAGCCGTTAACCTCAGAATTGAGAGAACGAAGCCATGTTGGTGGAGATGTTGATTATATGGATATACGGTATGAAAGATGAATCTGTATAATTTCAGATTTATTAGAATTGAATTTAAAACAGAATGTCTATTTCTGTGAAATTATTTCAAAGCAGACTTTCAAACTGAGTCCTGCATGTATTTCAGAAAGCAGCCAGTCATGGAACTTACCAAACCTCATTCACTTGGATGTGTCACATAATAGTCTTGCGTTGATTCCGGATGAGTTGCGGACATGTTCGAGCCTCAAGCAGTTGGATGCCAGCGACAACGAGCTGTATGCGTTCGTCTCACCCTGGGACTGCCCTATGGTATGTATAGCCTCATCTGACTGAGTTGACTGACCATGATGTGTCACATGATGTGATGCGTAGCCGTGTACATCAGTAACCGCATCACAGCTCAGACCTAGTCCTGCTTGATGCCACCATCTTGCTTTGATGCATTTGTGGACATGAGCCATTATTCTGTAAGATGCAATGCTCTGCTCATAATTAGTATGTCTTTTTAAGTGGGGTTTAGAGGCACTTTCAATATTATTCTTATATCACGGCCTGTCAATTTAGGAAGGTAACGGCACGGGATTTTAACCCTCACCTTTGGCTCCAATGTCCAAACATTCTACCACCCGTCCCATGGTCATTATTCACCCTCTTCCTGTTGAAGACCAGGGTATCGTTTCACAAATCTCTCTTAGCCGCTAAGAGACCGTATAGCACTCTCTTAGCAATGTATTAGCTGTCGGCAAAGAGAGTGCTATGGTCTCTTAGCGGCTAAGAGAGCTCTGTGAAACGATACCCAGATCCATAGGTCTTGCATATAGCAAGTGTGTACCTGCAAGTTTAGCTAAGCCAACAGCTTGAGGGTTGATGTCTTGTTCCTGTGTCTGTCTCCAGCTGCTGCTGAACCTGAGTGACAACTGTCTGGAGAGGTTCCCTGTCAGCGTGGAGGAATTCTGGAGTGGCTCACTGGTCACTCTCTTCCTGCAGAACAACCACCTAGAGGAACTGACTGAGAGTGTGGTCAAACTCAGTGAGTACTTCCTGGTAGTGTAGATTAGTTCTCGATGTGTTCCCTGGTCATTCCATATGTACAGGGTAACTACCTATAGGAATTGGCTGAGAGTGTGATCAAACTCAGTACGTCCTGGCAGTGTTACATGACATGTCTTCTTGAGGTGTCCCTCCATACCTACAAAATAACCATCTAGAGGAACTGACTGAGAGTATGGTCTTTCTGGAGGTGTTCTCTGGGGACTCTATATCGACAGAACAACCACCTCCCTAACTAACTTATATTAGTATTTCCTGACAGTACTACCTTCCACTGATCGTACTTTTCCACTGCAGATACTTGCATCCTATTCACTTACGCCCTCTCCTATCATAAAACTGCTTCACTGATTCCAAATGGTCCTAGTATAAGGCACATATTATTTTAACCATGACTCAATTGTCTACTTATTTTGTATATATGTATGTATGTATATGTATATTTCTTCTTTCCCCACATTGTCCCTTCTCTTGGAGCGGATTTCACCTGTTGTAATAACTTGTAACCTATCCAGTTCATATCGAATACACTATGTTTAAACTAAACTGTCTACTTGTAGGTGAGCTGAGGACATTAGACATGGCTAACAATCAGATAGAATACCTGCCTGATGACCCTTCAGTGTGGGACTGCCAGCACCTAGAAACCCTCAATCTGTCCAATAATTGTCTGGGTTTGCCAGAGTCCATGGCGAGCATCAACAAAAGGTAATCTACAATTTTCTTATTACTCCCGACCATATTAATGCACTATGTCTATGTTTAATATTTGTAATTATGTCTGGTGGAAAAAGGGAAGTAATCTATATGCATCAGCGCGCTTCTCTTTGTCATTTTATTTTGTTGGCATGCAAGAGAGGAAGAGATATGTCCCCTGACTATTACATTTCTACATTTAATACATAGGTATGGATTGCTCTAAACTATTAGAGTTTATATAAATAAACACCATTACCGTATATCGTGGGGTATAGGCTCAGGGGGCCCAACTAATTCAATCGTTAGTATGATGTCTTCAGAGTTCCAGATAAGGGTATTGCCCAAAATCAGAGTTGTAGAGTATGATATAGCAGATACTGAGTCTGTGTTTCAAGTATGAGTTATAAAATGCTCAGGATGGATAACCAAAACATTGAATTTCATGGAAGTAGGAATTAGGTTTCATTGTCTGTTGAGAGTTGCATAAATGTTAACTTTGAACCTCTTTATTTGATATCAGGGCTGTGAAATCCCCCAAATCGTTCAAGAACTTTCTTGAAGGGCTCAGACAGAACCCACATAATCCTCACATGGAGAAGACCTTGGCGTTTCCAACCCTACTGTCACTTGGGCTAAAACACCTGTACCTGAAGAATAACAATCTAGACAAGGTGCCGCTCAGCGTGTGTTATCTGAAGAACCTTATGCACCTTGACATCAGCCAGTGAGTTACTTCCCCTTTGTGCATAACTGAAGGCTTATAAGAAGTCATGCTATCATTCCTTCTAAATTTAAGGCTTTATTTTATTTGTTAAGAATTCCTTGAAAAACCAGTTTATACTATCGTTAACTTGCCGATATGCTCATGATCGTTATATATTTCTGCATGTGTCCAGTACTTACTTAATTTGCCAACTGTAATTTTGTTAACACCCCAGAAATTTGACGATACCCCTTTTGTCAAAATATCAATTTATATTTTGTATATTTGTATAATCCAAAACTAGTTTTCACTGAACCTTGACCTTTGAACAAAAGAACAGCTTTTACCGACAACTATACACATCATTCTAGTATATGAACAGTAGTGCCTACATGGCATCAACATATTCCAGTTTGTAAACAGTTTGTACATTATATATAACAGTACACATACACATTATATATTACATGTACTGTCACATTCCGAAGCTCTGGTACTACTAGTATTCACTGTTTCTACATGCTACTTTCCCCACAACTGTCCAGGAATCCTCTGATCAAGTGTCTTCCCTATGAGCTGGGTATGTTGACGATGTGTCTGGACGTGGTGCTGACAGGATGTAAGATCCCAGAGTCTGAGGTGCCTGCCAGCCTTCTCACTGGTAAGTCTCTGGAGACTGGACTGTGACTTGGGTATCCGGCCTTATTTAACTCTGATTCCACTTGGTAGAGCTTATTATCCTGTACATACCCATTAGCCTATGTCTAGAAACTCGTTCAGGGCACCCTTTTCATGCAGTTCTCGTATCGACTAAGAGACTATACGGCTCTTGTATCTATTTGCTCTCTGGATCACTACAAGAGGCTTATCGGTTTGATGGATATGAACTATCTACAAAAGGGGTGACCTGTGTGTGTGGTTAATGTGTTTTAATCAACGTTTGTACATGTTTATATATTAATGTCCAGTAATAAAATCTGTATTGAAAGTCTTGGCACTAGTTTATTTCCCTTCAAAGTCTAAATATGTATAGGTGGTTTTAGAATGTCCATAACTTCACTCATACCAACTCACATCACAATTCGTTTAACAGGATAGGGTAAATTTGAGGGGGGGAAATGAGAGATATTTTGACAACCATAGATTTTGACTGGCATTTAACACAACAATTACGATATTATCAAAGTAAAAGATTATGAAAGTTATCAAGTATTATGCTATGAGAACACTCAGGCAATTTAGCTGCATCTACCGCTTTATTCGCAGGAACATCAGGACCATCACTTCTGGAATATCTCCGGCAGAAGCTGAGGAAATGTGAGCCTAACAACAGACTGAAGCTGATTGTTCTGGGCCCACAGGTACGACTATATGTTCACTCCTACTGCAGTCCATTTGTTCATCTGGCTACTGGGTCTACGCTAGAGTCTACTCTAGAGTCTACTCTAGAGTCTACTCTAGAGTCTACTCTAGAGTCTACTCTAGAGTGTGACTCTAGATGCATTCAATTTGTTCAACATGGACCAAGAAATTTGTTTTCAGAAATGATGTGGTAGCCTATGGGCTATATTTTCAGCTAGAGTTTATTTAACACACATTATAAGTGTTAAACAATTAATAGCCTAGGATACATAATGCATTCACAATTAAAGTGAATGATCTTACTATAAAAACATATTTTTGTATAGAATTACCAACCAACATACATAAATATAAAAACATTATTTAACATTATATAAATGTCTGAACGTGTCTTCCCAGGAAAAGGGGAAGAGCACTCTTCTTGGTCTCCTCCAAGGTACGTCTACCACAGGTTATCACCATGGCAACAAGATCCACACATCGACGTGGAAACTGACTGAAAAGAGCGCCATGCAGACAATCCTAACGTCTAGTGTAAGTACATCCAAGTTTACAGTCTTTGAATGCTAGGCAAGTAAGAAACACCTATTACTTATAAGAATACTGAGTATATTCAACAGAACAATTGTTGTAAAGTTGACAGACAAATCACTGGATAGAACATGTGTATTTGTGTTGTGTTATTTCATTATTAAATGGTATTATTAATGTATTGTTACCATCCAAGTTTATTTTCTTTTGAATATGGGAGACACCTCTAATAATGATGATGAGAATACTACTACTAATAATAACCTGATAAAATTACTAATACTAATACTACTAATAATGATACTGATAATAATAATAATAATAATAATAATAATATTAATAATAACAATAATAATAATAATTAGTATTATTAGTATTATTAGTAGTAGTATTATCATTATTTACCTAATTATTGCTATGTTTCAATATTCTAATACTTCAGAAGAACACGATCCTGTTCAATGTGTGGGAGTTACCAGGAGATCCCGACCTCAACATCATCCACCAGTGCTTCCTGACACAGAACACTCTGTACCTGCTGGTGTTCGACATCCGGAAGGATTACCACGACCTCCAGGAATGGCTGTGCCACATACAGGTAACGAGGAAATCACGTGCCTGGCAAGAACGATAATTCTGGAAGTACCGATAACTCTACCACAACAATAAACTAGCTAAAGTTGCTTATCATGTATTGGAACTGTAGCGGCAGTTTTGAAAAATTAGCATCACAAACGTTTGGAAAGCATCCTTATCTTACAAGAATTAGAATTATGGAATTAACGTCAGTTGTACTTCTAGACAGTTTGGAAACCGATATCATTTTCCTTACATTTGAATTGTGACCACATGTTACTAATCCACAAGCATTGGATACTATCATATTGAAATCACTTGTCTAGTTAAATAATAATAAGACTACTACTACTACTACTACTACTACTACTACGAATACTAATAATGGATAGTGAGTATGTACCAAATGGCAAAAGGTCCGGCACACATTTATTGCATGTAAGGCCACTGGCCCATATTCAGTAATACATGTACATTTCAATGTATTTAAATAGCAAGACTGCAGGTAGACAGTACAAGTCATTATATAAGTATTAGGTATTAGGTACTGTATTGATAATGAAATTGAGATATTCATATCCAATGTGTAATAACTGTTCTCTTATGTACACCAATTAATCAATCGACTAAACACATAAGCGAATTTCCTTGTTTCTTTATTTCTCACAGTCCAATGCCCCGAAGGCAAGTGTGATACTTGTCGGGACCTTCTACGACAGACTTGAACAAGAAGATAAGGACCTTGTCTCGACTATAGGAGACAATATAGCTAGAACGTTCGCCAGTCCTGCTGTCAAAGATTGCTACCCAATGATAAAATGTATGCACGTTGTGTCTTGCACAACCAGACAAGGGATTCCTGACCTGAAGAAACTAATATACAGGTATGGCCACGAGATAGTGCATGCAGACAAGAAGAGAGAAAACTTCATTGGACGGATGATTCCGAAGTCCTATCAACTGATGGTGGATTACATTGCCAGGAAACAAGTAGATTTGGAGAGGTGTAAGCAGCCACCATTCTTGACAGAGGAAGGATTCCATAGTTTACTGGAGGAACTTCCAGACAATGACATTATGGCTATGGACGATGTCAGCAATGGTACGATGACTGGAAACTGTGATGCTGCTAGATTTCATTTACTGATAATATTCACACATTGTTGTCTGTTTATGAATTTCCTGAATAATTATGGTCCCGCATGGTTGTTGTCTAGTGTTGAATGTGCTTGATTATGATATTCACACATATCTGTCTTCTGTTTCTGAATGTGGTTTGTGAAGATATTCCCACATGGTTGTTGTCTAGCGTTGAATGTGCTTGATGATGATATTCACACATATCTGTCTTCTGTTTTTGAATGTGGTTTGTGAACATATTCCCACATGGTTGTTGTCCAGCGCTGAATGTGCTTGATTATGATATTCACACATATCTGTCTTCTGTTTCTGAATGTTGTTTGTGAACATATTCCCACATGGTTGTTGTCTAGCGTTGAATGTGCTTGATGATGATATTCACACATATCTGTCTTCTGTTTCTGAATGTGGTTTGTGAACATATACTCACATGGTTGTTGTCTGTTTCCGGCCGTGCAGCTCTGCAGTACCTGCTGGACATCGGCTGTCTGCTCCACTACAACGACCAGCTACAGGGCCTCAACTCCTTGTACTTCCTGGACCCTGTATGGCTGCAGGAACTTCTCTCTCTCATTGCCAAGGACACCGTGAGTCATTTCACCTCCTCTCTCTGTGTTGATGGAGTACCACGGACACCGTATATTCCAACTGACACAACATTTGTTCTTTGCAATAAAGTCATCGCACAAACTTATTTTATCACTGGCAATTGAGGCACTATCAACTTTATTTCCTAAAGGATAACTATCACAAGTATTTCTATCACAAAAGATGGTTCCAGGGTATCGTTTCTCGAAGCTCTCGTACCTACTAAAAGGACTCTCGCAGCGATCTCTAATACATGGGGACCGTACACTTACGAGAGCGCTATGGTCTCATAGTGGATATGAGAGCTTAGAGAAACGATATCCATGGTAATAATCTCCACCATCATGTGATGTGTTCTGTAGTCATTATTATGAATGGTACAGCAACGTTGTATTTCCTGTATATTTTCCAGAACGAGATGGCCTCGACGGCTATGATTCCAGTGCGGCAGCTCCACCAGAGATACACAACAGCCGGCTTCCCGGAGCATCTCTTCCCTCAGTACATACAGCTGCTGAAGAGGTTCGAGATCGCCATCGAGATGCACAAGGGCAAGAGGTTTGTCACCTGCTTGTACCCAAGGGCATAGCTACTATAAGACATGTACCTTTAAAATTTTGTTTTTAGAAAGCAAATGTAGAGCACAAATGCTCAAATCACATGCCATGCTGAAATTCAAAATACGAAATCTGGCTTCAACAAGAACACGTTCTCAAAGACATTTTGTAAACTAGGGATCAGGATATGTGACCCTTGACTTTATTTGACTCCTAACTTTGCCTTCTTCTACCCACACCATATCTATGAAGAACAGTTATTTCCTATTGTGAAACAATTTTGATATTACAATATCATCGTTCCTCTAAATATATGTATTCTAAGTTGAGAGTTCTAAATAATTGTCATCATGGTATTTCAGTTTACTCGTCCCATCCAAGCTCCCAAAAGAGCCGCCGATGATAATTTCCGACATCACGAAGAGTCAGGGAACACAGAAGATCAACCGTCTGTACAAACTGACATACATACCTCCCAGGCTGTGGAGCAGGTTCATCATCAGACTACTGAAAGCCACAGAGAGGTTCTCACAGACTCCCTGGTTCCTTAACACTGAGAGAGCTGCAGCCAAGCAGAAAACCGAACTCGAACACTCCCATAGCATGTATGTGTACCACCTTCTGTAGTAAATACATACAGAGACACTATAATAGTATGTAGGTAGCAAGTCTTGTAGCTTTACCTTAGATAAATATGGGTGGTGTTCCATTCACAGTCTGATGTGTCCAGACGTGTCCAGACCGTGAATGGAGCAGACAGTATAGTCCATTCACAGGAAGTAGAGGACCGAGGCAAATAATGTTGTAGTTTGTGTTTGTGACGTCATGAATTTGCTGCTGAATGCTCTACACCACCTCTTGAACGTGAACAGATTGGACGCGTCCTGGACACACCTGTCCCGTATTCCATTCATGTCTTGGACGTTCTGGCTTGTTCAAGACTGTCAATGGAACACCACCACAACGACACTCCAATAGCATATATGCATGTATTAGATGTTGTAGTTTTACCTAATATACATACAGAGACGTTATACTCCATATTCACTCACTCACAGAGAGACACTCCAATAACATGTAGCTTTACCTCAAATATACACCATATCTATTTCCTTTTCAGTTAAAATTTTGTTCTTTGAGCTTCAACATGCATATATAGTGTGGTAGAATATTGACATTGATTTAGCTAATAAATTGCAAGTTAAATTTTACTGTTTTTGAATAATAATAACGTATCTGCAGTTTAACATCTCTCTCATCATATATGCGTAGTGAAGATCGTTAAAAGGTTACCCTTGTTATTGTTCCAGGTATGGTTGTGTGATCAGAAACAAGGATGTGACGTACTGGCGGACGGGGATCCAGGTCGGTTTCGAAAACGGATACTTCCTGGTACAATCCGTCCGATACAGGATGCCGAGTGGCGACCAACTGGGCACCGGTATCCTCATCACCATCGAGTCACGTCACAACAGTGGACTGTCCGTCATGGCTATCATTGTGGACGAACTCGACGACATTCTCAGAGACTACTTTCCAAGTGAGTAGTTCATTATAATTTATATTAATGTTTTTTGTTTGTTTGCTATTTGCATTTATTTAAAATAAGATGATATTATTATAATGACGGAAATTAAAGACACATACATAATATATATCTACTGACACTTATTTTGAGAATTATTTAAATATTATTTTGTTATTCAAGCAAAGCACCACAGCCAAGTTAATATCCAAAATAATTATGTCATCAACAACAACATCACACTTCCCAAATTAGATTGATGCATTTATTATGGAGTTTTCGAGCAATTAATACATCCATTTCCTGTGAAACTTCCACGGTTGATCCAGCTAAGATTTAACATCCAGGTTTCCAAGACTTTCTGGATGTCCTCCCTTCTGTCAGCGCCGTCTGTCCTCACTGCTACGACCCAGTCAAAGACGAGTCGGGCGTAGTAGTGGACATCGACCACTTCGACATCCAGGCCTGTGCCCTGACGGCTCTCCACAAAGATGGCATGATATGTCCCAAAGGGGTCAAGGTGGTCTTCGACGACCTCGTCCCAGAAATGCTCTTCAAGGAGTTGCCGAAACGCTTCTTCTTGGACACGTCTGCAGTGACTGTGGAGGAAAGGTCGTTGGGGGTGGGTGCGGCTGGGGCTGTATATCCCGGGAAGTACGGGGACGTGGATGTGGCTATCAAGATGTTCCACTGCACTGTGCCCAGAGGTGATGTGGAACACCCCAGTGTGGATAGTGGAGCAGGAAGCTTGTCCACACAGGGTAGCGATCACGAGAGTGCGCACATATATGGCAACTTGGCATCATTGCGATCCACAGTGGATGAAGCCAATAGCTTGAAGGTACAGCTAATTGTATTTAATCTGATGTGGATGTCTAAATTTCAATAATACGTTATATTTTGACTCAGAAATACCAAACATCCATTTACGATTAATCTATAAAATATTAGATATTTACATCAATATTTAGAAATTAGCGCAGACTAGATAAATATTTCGAAATGTTGTACAAGGTGAAATCTAGTTTGGACATTTTCGTTTAATTTTTATTAAGTTAAAATCAAATATTTTTATTTTGGAATATTCTTTTTAGGCCTACAAAGCATTCTCTGAGTTCCGTAAGGAGATAGCAGTTCTGTGCAAGCTAAAGCACCCCTGCATCGTGTCCTTCCTGGGCTTGTCTCTGCAACCCTTCCTGTATATAGCCATGGAACTTGCGGTTCTCGGCTCCCTGAGGAATGTACTCGACAAAGAAATTGATGGGAAAAGTTTCAATAAATTTCTACACAAGGACAAAACATATAACTCTGTTCTCGGCAGAGACATTACCTTCAAGATGATATACCAGGTAGGTCAAACATTTAAATCCTGATTACTTTCTGCTGGCATAATTTAGAGGATTTGATTATGAATTACTCGCATCGTCAGATAAAGTTGTAATCCTCACATTCCAATATTGACTGTTGACAAATATAAAATGTAACAAGGTTTACACACTGGTAATATTTAACAATGCAAATTGAATTTGAAATCCTAATTATGTCAGTTCATAGACTAACCAAAGATTATTATCACATTCAGTTTCTATCTGGACACAACATTGAACTATCTTCATCCATCTCACTAAATACACATTAATTTCCTGCCTATACTACTTGGCAAGCAACATGTATACCAACCAATATGTACACTGTAACTTGCCGAGCTGAAGAATAATAAGATTTTTAAAAAAACATGTCACAGGTTATTTTGTCATGGTATGTTGCTATCCGCTAGGTGGGGAAAGGTCTGGAGTACCTTCACCAGCACAGCATCACCTACAGGGATTTGAAGTCAGACAACGTCCTCGTCTGCTCCCTCGACGTCAACGACACCCACAACGTCAAGCTGTCCGACTACGGCATCTCCAAGTTTGCCACATCTCAGGGTCTCAGTGGATTCGTGGGAACGCCAGGCTACATGGCTCCTGAGATTATGAACAGACACACGTACACTGAGAAGGTTAGCATGAGGCATACACTGAAAGTGTTTAGTAGATAACTAGGATTTCAGGAAGAAATGGACAGATCACTGTAGATCATGAAGCGATATACACTGAGGGAAGTACGATATATTCACAGAAATGTAGCTGCATGGTCATATCCTCGAAGTATGTGCAGAAGACTACACTACTGTTATTTCTACTAATTTACTGAATATGCTACACTACTGTTATTTCTACTAATTTACTGAATATGCTACACTACTGTTGTTTTTACTAATTTACTGAATATGCTACACTACTGTTATTTTTACTAATTTACTGAATATGCCATTAGTTTAATACTGATCAGTTACCAAGTGGGCTAACAGAACCCATGCAAATGTGGGTACACTGAATTATACAGGACAGACGCACTCATTGTATCCATGCCTATTCCAGGTGGACATCTTCTCCTTCTCTATGCTGATGTACGAGATCATGAGCGGACATCCACCCTTTGAGGAGTACACCATGCTCTCACAGATCATCCAGGCAGTCGTCAAGGAGAAGAAGAGGCCACGTATAAAGGTTCGTGTCAATGACGTACTTGTAACACGACCATGTCGGTCCTGGATTTGAAGATGAGCTATACAGATGTGGGTTTTACACTACTACTTAGGATGAGACTAGTCGAAGAATGTATACCACATACAGCTACAGTATCATCAACCACTGGACTGGTGTGCAAATTCATGGACTGCAGATTTACTGTCAACCAGATATCCTTCCATGTAACCCTCTCCCTGCTGTATTAGACACATGCACAGCTCTTTACATCCTCGAAACTCCGGTCATTATGACTACACTAAACCTCCGGCAATTAGTTGTCCTTCGGTGTTGTAATGACCTGCGTTTCGAGGATGAGCTCTTTAGGCCATCTCCGGTTGCCCCCAGCAAGGAGAGTGTTAGACCTTATTTATGATTGTTCACAAATTAGCTCATTCTGTACGTGTTGTTCCAGGCCTTCAACATCCAGCCACACTTCCCGTGTCTGGAGCACTTGATGTCGGTCTGCTGGACACACGAGGCCAGCAGGAGGCCGTCTGCCGCGGAGATCACAGCCTACATGAGGCGGCAACAGTTTCTGGGACAGTACGACCAGCTGTTTGCCAAATCTGGCGCCATATTCACTGATGTCTCCTGCACGGCAGTGACGACGGAGGTCAGTCAGCAAATGGCTCAAGATATTTTAGTCGCAGGAACTCTTGAACATTTCAAATGATTATATTTGAATAATCAAGATGAATTTGCAATAATACTAACATGAAATTATGATAGTCAATGACAATGTGGAGTAGTAGTTGATCGTTTCATTAATTTATATGTGTCGGTCAATAATTTAGATAAGTACGCATGTAGAAATACCTTACATAAGTTATATAACCATAACATAAGCCAACCTATCTTTTTTTTTAATTTAAAGGTTCTATATGCCAGGAACAGAAATATTGACATATGTTGTGAATGACTCGTATACTTTAGGACGTTTCATAAGGTAAATAATCATACAGTAGACCGACCTATGAAAGACTATGTTCAGTAGACAGTGTAGACATATTCCTGGTGTCTGTACAGAGCATGGCAGGGGAACAGAAGCATCATCTGTGGCTGTGGGAGAGTGCTTCTGAGGACACGGAGAGGTGCTTCTCCATCTACAACATCGACACGTCGTCCTACAATGTCCTTCAGCGGTCCTCACCGGGTGCAGATGTCAGATGCATGACTAAGGTGGACAAGCACATGTGGGTTGGAACAGAGGTGAGAGTTCAGGTGGATAAGGAAATTGTCACTCTAGCATACTTCACAGATGTAAGAGTTGAGATCAAACTGGAAATGGTTGTTTCTATATATGTCAGTTATTATCTTTTACTGCAAACTATTGGGAAACCTGATTGAGAGGAGTATTTCTATGTTGTATTATTGCATGGAATTATTGGTTGCTCTATTAATGGTGACCTACTGCGCTGAATCTGAAGGATTCATGTTTTTGTCTTCCAGAACTTACAGATAGAGCTGTTTGGTTGTTCAAGTATTGGGGTGCCAGAGTATAAGGAAGGCTACACTGTGGCTGCCATTCCTACATCCATAGTCTACTACAGTTTGGTGAGTCAATATTTCTTGCCCTTATGTCCATGCTTGTTTTCTTGTCTTACATGTCGAATAATATCATAATCGAAAAACACCAATTCAATTAATCAATCTTGCACTTGAAAACTATTATGGCGAACAAAAAAATAGGATTAAGCACTAAATTTAAGCAATGAACACAATTGCTATTATATAACATGCATACGGTTTATGTATTTGTAAAAACTTCCTACTTTATTCCCAGACTGACGATAAGGAGAAGAGTCTTGGCCACGTGTTTGTTGGTCTTGATAATGGCACTGTCTCTATCTACACCCACTGTCCAAACATGAAGAACATCACTCAGGAGTGGAAATATGCCAAGTCTTTGAGACTGTCAGTTGACGAGTCTGTTGCCTCTATGACCCTGGTGAACCAAAGGAAGGAACTGTGGGTGGCTTGTGGACACACAGCAGTAATTGTGAACACAAGTCTTCTTTTGAAAGAAGATAAGATCGATGTGAGAAGCGTGTGTCGGAAGCTGGTCAAGAAGCCACTTATTCAGCAGATTTTGTGTGATGGCAACAATGTATGGATTAGTTTCAGGAGATCATCAAAGATTCTGGAAATAGATGCTGAATTGAGGTCAGTTGTGTACCTTCTGGATATAAAGGAGGACAGCTTGAAATGTAACTACCTTGGAAATTCAGAGGAATCTGTGAATGATGATACTGACTCTGAAGTTGATACTGACACAGATGATGATGATGATGATGATGATGAAAATGTTGATGATGATGATGATGATGATGATGATGCGTATGCCAAACTACGTAAAATTGCACATGCACCACGCCTAACAAAGACCACACATTCACATCATGCTGCAGGATTTACGATTAGCAGTGCTTACGGAAGAATGGAAGATGCTCCTTACTTAAGTTTGGTGTCAGATCCTGTGACAGGTGAACAATCCACGGTAGAAACACACAGCCCATATTCTCACGTCTACGAGACAGTGCAAATCTATGGTCAGCTTGGGAATTCCGGTAACAAAGATTCAAGTACCTCTGACAATTATTCCCTGGAAAGCAAGTCTGTCTACACCGAAGGCGCAAGTGCGGATCCTCCTAGTCGTCCTCCCAAACCTCAAAGTATCAGGAGATCAATGTTACGTAGTTCTTCTGCAGTAGAGGCCATTCCCCCTCCCATACCTCCCAAGCCAAGAGGCACCACTCTATCGGATCCTACAGTACTGGCAAGCAATCTACCCCATGTCACAGATGAAGATGTCTTCTCTTCAGTACCTCCACCAAGACCTCCAAGAATTACAATTTCTTGTTCAGATCCCAGCTTGCCTCCTTCTATCCCTCCCAAGAAGTCCCTATTTTCTAAACTAGGTAAAAACATCAAGGAAGGTTTTCGCACACGTTCATCCACTAGTGACACTGTTTTGGAAGTAGATGCTCCACCTATTCCTCCTCGTCGTGAACAACCACTACGAATGCATGCAGGTTATTTTTCCACAGAAGCGCCGAGTCCCAATGACGGTCTACCAGCTCAAGCCAAACCACCACGGAAGGAACAGTGTCATAGCAGTGGCCAAGACTATCGAGAAACCAATGACCAGATGAATCAAATAGAAAACCGATCACAAACACTTCCAGGAAATAGATACCGGAGTCCCTTCAAACACAGACTTGTATCTTCAATGCTGACGGTTGGAGATACTCTCTGGGTCGGTACAAGCAAAGGCAGTATTATAGTTATAGGTTTTGGCACCAGCAACCCAGGCTATCCAAGGCCTAAACTGTCAGTCCTGGAGAGCGTGTCTTCTGTGAGGATGGACAATGTTGAACCTCGCTCTGGTCCTGTGTGCATGCTGACTTCGGCTGGAGGGCTGGTGGTGTCATGTGCTAACTTGATCACCATGAATAACCATACAGAATCGGAGTTGTGCGTTTGGGAGCCAATGGTGTCAGAGAGACTGAATGAGGTGGCGCAGTTCTGGAAGAATGTTGAAGACAAGGAAAGGCAATTGATGCAGAATGATAGCTTGAATAACTGAATCTTTGCATCATTGTCCTGACCCCAATAACTGAATCTTTGCATCATTGTCCTGACCCCAATAACTGAATCTTTGAATCATTGTCCTGACCCAACTGTCCAAGTGGCTTGTGTTTTTTGGACTAACAGGACACGAAATGTGATTGACTACCAATATAAAGAACTGATGGATGCGTGCAATATATCACCACGGTCTTAATTGTTACAACTTACGGTAACTTTCTAAAGTACCTGCTCGTATTTAATTTACATTTACTGAATCGTTGGCAATTTATAACCAGAAACAGTCCTAAGATTTCTAGTGCCATGTTTTAGATGGTATGTTTATAAATATGGTATGTTTATATTTATTACACTATCTGGTGAGTTATCACCCTCCACTTCATAAATGTTCTGAGTTATCTAACTACTAGTGTAATATCACTTTTCCACGTTCGCTCGTCAGATACCAAAGATATCCACTCGTTCCATAAGAATGGTATCACTCGGAAGCTTACTTAGTATTCTGTATGTGTACTGTATGTGTACGATTGATAAAGTTCTGATGATGATATATACATACTCTACCGACATAGTTACAAGGAGAAACTTGTCAGTTATGGTTGTCAGTGAAGCTGTTATAACGTATAATTGTGCAAATGTTTGTCGGTGAATGGCCATATGTTTCCAAATGTACCCCATGCGCTACACATGCTTTATATCCATATCTCCCCCTCTCTCCTCTCCCTCTCT
>JAUTBV010176340.1:0-23543 GCA_032361325.1 Lepetodrilus fucensis | reverse complement strand
AAATTATATCCAGGAAGTGCATATATATTATCTATAAATAAACCAGCATTACGTTTACATATAAATTTTCCATTATCTTATGACTCTATGCATTGTAGCCCTATGTAATATATTGCATACTTTGTTTTGTATGTATGTTGAATTAATGCGTATAGGCATACATTGAAATAGTTAGTTAAATTTATTATTATTAACCTACTTGCAATTGCGTTTGTCTACACGTCCTCCGTATACATCACGATCTGCACGATTGTGTGTATAATCCATAACATACCCATACACATGCAACTACACATAGGCCTAACTACATGTAAGTTTCGTAATGCTTTAAGAACATACTATCACAATTTAAGTTGCCGTTTTGGAACGAACTGGAGTTACAAATCTGCAAAGTTCAAGTACCGCTTGTATACCTCCAAATATATGTTCATCGTTGTATAGGTTAAGAACAATTCCCTTGCAGTTTATATTTCCAGTAAATCCCGAATATAATAATCAATTCGTAATTTACTGTACAAAGCTCAATTTCCAAGTTATAAGACTAAGAGGGATACATCCAATTGTCGAACACGATAAAAACAACCTATCTCGACTACTGGCATCAATAAGCATACGACATGTATTATTAATAACTATTGTTACATATGGAAATATTGATAACTAGCGAGACATGTGGACTAAGTTAACTGGTTGCATAAAGTCGGCTAGTTGTGTAGTCAAAACATGTGTATATGTTTTTCAGGTGAAACCTTCACTAGGTCACGATATAGGATGTGTATGCGTTTAAAACATAGTATGTTCTTCATGTACATTTTCAGTCAAACCTCGTATTTTGTCTTGGTTTGAAGCATTAATACGATAGGAGTTGTCTCCCTCTAACAATCGTATCGTTGTTATAATCGCCCGAAATATTCATCACATTGAAGTGGATGTATATAACTGAGTATACTAAGACTACATAGACCCTACCGGTATATAGGAGTCCTAGCTTAAACGGGAGACAATTTCGCAAAATCAAAATTAAATACTTCTTTAGTTCGTATACTTAATTTGGAGGAACATCGATATATTAATCAGTATTAGATTGTACTTGTAATCCAGTAACAGCAATTTATAGTCAAACAAATACACTCCACTAGTAGGATTAATTTGATCAATGAGTCCATTTTATTAAGCATTGTCGTTTCAGAGCATTGCATTATTATACTCTTCTTTCTGTATATTTAAGCCTACGTTTCTAGGTTAATTTCTGCATCATACAGTGTATATTTTACTAGTGATTCAAAGATTGAAAAATTGAAGTACTGTCGCTGTGATAATTATGTGGTCCAAGGGAGGTCACTCGTGTTGATCATTACAGTGGATTCTAAAATGGTTCTGTACATAGAATATAGACATTACTATAGTATTATATAAGTTGAATAGCATGAATATTCGTACTAAATTGTACACTACTAATAATACAATACTACTACTACTATTAATAATACTACTACTATTGTTTTATATTTAAACTAACCATAACAACAATAGTACTAATAGTTTATGTTATGTGTATGATAAGTTATATATTTATTTGTATTTTGTAATTGTAAGTACAATTTCAAGGAATATATATTCCGTATTATATTAGCAGGCCCGGATTTCTCTAAATAAACTGGAGTTTGAGATCTTGCCCAGCTGATAGTTCTGCCATTGACTTGCTGCGACTTGAGTACAAAATCAGCATAACCTACATGCTTACATTCATATTAATGAACAACAACACTACTCCTAGTAGACACACACGGAACATGTAAATAGTTATGTACTAGTATACAATGATTCCCATTTGGATCATAACAAAACAGTGCATTATAGTTTTGTTATAGTGTGGCATGAAATGCATTGACACCCCTATTTCGTAGATTATCTCGGTAAATACTTCATGGAATGAAAAACAAAACAAAAATAATGTTCTTATTTCATTTGCCCGAACCAAAAATAAAATAAAACAATATTGAACCAGTAATAAAAAATGTGTTTATATAATGATCACCAAACATGTTCATTAAGTATTATTTATGCAGAGGGGCGACGTTCGAAAGAAGGAACGGGTAAAAAGGCTCGAATTGCACGTGATGATGCTCTTCTTCACATACCCGCACGTGCAAATTCAGCCTATTTGCCTGTTCATTATTTCGAACGTCGCCCCTCTGCATAAAATAATACTTAGTCAAAATAGTTGGGGATCGTTATTATAAACCTATTTTTTATTACTGGTGCAATATTTTTTATTATTTAAATTTTGGTTAGGTAAAATGAAATAATAACTTAGATTTTGTTTTGTTTTTCATTCCATGAAGTATTTACCGAGATAATCTAAGAAATAAGAGTGTCACTGACACTGGATTCACTGACACTATCACATACAGAAATAAACAAAACAACAAGAACAAAATATAAGCACATATGCTCTCTCTCTATATATATTTGTTTTCTCTCTATCTCTCTCTCTCTCTAACTCTATTTCCCTCCGTTTTTCTCTCTCCCTCCGTCCCTCTCTCTCTCTCTCTTGCTCACGGACTATTTGCTACTGCTTCAAATGTCAGATTTCACGATATTTATACACAAACAAAAACTACACATTACTAAATACACTTTAAACAACTATTCTACGTACGTGGGGCACATACTCATGATACACTTGGAAACTAGTGGTAATTAAGAAAGATGCGATTTTCTGACACGATCTTATCAATTACAAAACTTGCAAAGTTTGAGCAACCCGACCCTCTTTCATGCACACTATAGACAACCACACACGAATACGCTTAATTAATTCTGAGCATTCTGAACAAGCTTTCGGTTCGTTACTCACACCAGAGGTGGCAAATGATTGGACACTCGCAAAGGGCTGTTTAACGATTGATGCTCTCAAACTGTTAAATTTGTCAACTTTTCAATGGGTAATCTTCCGAGTTGTCGGCAACATCAAAGCTGCTCTTCTCTCATGAGCGTCTGTTGGTGTTCGGGAAATATATTTATCTTAATGTTTCATGGTTTCAGTTCTACGTCGACACAGACACGTATAGTGCCAATGTGTAGAATACCGAGTGTGAACTTATTACTGGCCTATGTCGTACTAGAATGACCTGTACAGTTCTGTAGGCATGACCAGAATTAAACACAATCATGTATACCGTAACCAAGCGACTATGACAAAGCAACCTTTTTGAGCTACTGCACATATTTTGGTATAATAGTTTTAGTATATTTATTTATTTTAATATATTAATTATTATTAATACGTGTTATGCTTGTAGAAATATGTCCATGTACGCTACCGTAAATTTACATTCACATTGTATTTTATTTACGATCAAGTTGGAAAGCATGTATAACAGTAATTGCGATGTAGCTATGTTCAGTATCATACTGGGTAGATATGAAACGAATAGCAACAATTATAATCGATTATTCGTTTGTAAATGTTGTATTCGTATTCGAATGCTACTTTGAAATATTAATATAATATGATGTGCTACAATGTGATATTGTTGGTCATATTGCCAACCTATCAACTACAGATACAACATCGCCACACACGTTGAAAGTACGATCAGTAAATAGCTATTATTTTGATTTCTGACTAGATATTGAGCGGTAACGTTGACATGATAAGGTCCGAAAGGAATTTCGGAAAAACGTGAAACTCTTCTGTAAATTTGTTCGAATATTATTAGACTGTGTTACTATTCGAATATTCGTAATTTCGTATGCATTCGCGAATATTCGACTACTCGTGGCAGCTCTATTAACAATTAATATAAACACAATTAAATTACTGTCAAATAAACCAAACATGGCAAACCCTACAATGTATCAGACAAACTAATTTTAACAGTTCTTAAAGCACTTTTGGGAAATCGTAAATGATTTGTTTCATTACTAAAATGATCAATATGAATCAGGCAATCTGAAAGTGTATAATTACCAACTATATTTTAGCGATAGATTATTACATTTATATATGTTAAAAGCGTAAGAGCAATTATTTACCTAAAATATTTCAAGAAAAATATAATTCCCACGTTCCAACTTTTTCGTTTTTCGTTAATACACATAAACTCACAAGACAAAAACAACAGGTAAAACAAGAAATCGGATGAGTTACTTCCCTTGGACCTTAAGGAAGGCTGTCCTTGGCGCAGTACAAATTCAAATGGATGTGCATTTTAAAGTTGCTAACATGTACACACAGTATGTAGAAATGATGAACAATAAATAATTGCGTAGTACATTTAAAACAAAACATACACGTATCCTGCATGCTAGGATAATAATGGTGAATTTGAGTAATTAATTTAATGTTCATACACAAATAAATTGCAATATGTAATATTCATGCATATTAGTGTATTGAATTCGGAAATAGAATGCCGTGTTTATACATATACTCATCATCGTTTAAACAAAATTGCATAAAGTATTTCAAAATTAACATGTTATTGTTATATTGGTTAGAGACGTTTCCAAACTAAACTTAATGTGGAAATAAATATGCGTGTACATGCATGCCAGTCAACATTAATATCGATAATACAAAATACTGATTTATTTCAATATAATTGTAGTATTTCTTTCAATTTGTATAGTGACAAACGTAGAATCTATTAAAATCAATACGATTTAATTTCGCTTTCCTCGTAATCTTCTCAATCGTAATGTCGCTCGCCATGTGGAATCTTTCGATGTGCATTCACTTGGAAAAGGACATGTTTCGCTACAGAGCTCGCCACCTTTAGAGGAAAAATTGACATGTTTATGAGTTTTGAGCCGCCATTCCCTAGTTTATGGCTCCGTCGCTCGTCCGTCCCATTCCAGTGACCACATGGCCTACAGTTAGACGGCAGTCAAATTCTCGCTTTCGGTAAACAAGAGAAGCCATTTTGAATGTTGCATTGTGGGTTTGACTGCAAACTTTTGGTGGAGAATTACTGGATGCGTTTTGTAAGTTTAAACTATGTACATCTACTTTTTGTATTATGTGTATGGGTAGGACTTAAATAAAGGAATATTTCGTTACATTCATATACGTCAGGATAAGTATATGTTCAGCCTGCAACTGCCGTCGAAATAGTACGTGTTGTTTTCGATATGTTATAGGAAATTCTGTTCTCCCTCTGACATACTGAGTAATTCTATTTGCCAGTCTAGACTCAAGATACAATAAATATCTTTCAAAATGTCACAACGTATAGTGGTTAAAATAACGCAGATTTGCAATTGTCAATATAAATTACATACAAGATGCATACTGTTATATTCAAACATACCACATTATCCATGAAGAAAATATATGTGAAAAGTTAAAACTCGGTTTGTCTAAATGCACGTTTTATTTCGAATTAATACAAATTGTTTAATTTCTTGTGCAATGATCCGTAGTGATTGCCACAGTGAGAGTTTGCCCAATAAATTTGGCTTTGTTTCTCAAAGGCAATAACTCACGGTTAAATCTTGCTATGTGTCATGGTTCATACAAAACGCTCCACCGTGAATTATTGCACTAGCTTAATAAGACCAAAGCCAGATGGACGAAGGAAACTTAAACCCCGAATTTTCCTTCCAAAGATCGACTTTAACCCGCATTAACAAAAATCAAGCCTTCTTAATTTTAATTCTGAAATTCAAAACAAATGCAATTTAAATTATGTTACCATATGGTCTACTGACGTCGCAATGTCAATCCTATAAAGTTTTAATAATTATTAAATTTTGGTTCGCTTCTACGTATATTTATTGTAATAAATATGTAAACAAAATACCTTAAAACTTGTTACATTCTATTAGAATTGGGAACTTTTATTTTGTGATCGGAAGGGTGCTTAGTTTATTTGGTTATTCAAATCCCATAATGGCTGTTTAGAGTGGACACTATTAAGTGCTAATCCCACGATCCATCACAGATTATTACAAACAATTGAGCGGTCAGTTTTCACTTGGTTCTCACCCGGGAGAATCACTTCGGCCTTTATACCCTCACGATGCTATTTTCATATCAATCTGTAATACGAACTGGTCGCTATTCTTTTCATCTGCTTAACATCACTCCGTTCTTGCCACACATTAGCGGAGGATTGTTGTAAAACTGTAGAAAAAATGACACCAGTTATCAATAATGAAGTGTCAAAATGCGTGTTTCATTAAACAAGGCCTTCCGAAACGGACATAGCTACAATGAGATTGGCCTAGTTTTATGACCTGATATCGAATGCATGCAATGTTGTATATACATTGAAAATTGGATTATACTAAATTTACTAAACACAATATTATAAACTAAATACACTAGTATATTTTAACATAATGTTAAAATTCACATGGCTTTTAGATTGCAATTTTAGGATGATTAATATATGTTTGTTAGTTTTTATAAGCGAAAGTTATTTTATTTTGTAATTTTATCAACTGTAGCATAATGTAACTGATGCTGCATTTCTAGCTAGTAACATTCATATGAAATATGTATCCAATAAATACAAAGCCGAATATGCATCGGCAGAGCGTCTGTAAATTTTGTATCTATAGTTAATTAGCCTCAAATAATTGTGTACGCTGTTGAACAATAATTTAGGTTTAAAACAATATATACTATTTTCTAAATATTGTTCAGATTATTTCCATGACATAACTAGTAATATTAATGCTTATATTAATATCGAATAATACATCAGAATATGTTCTATAATTATTACATGTGTTGTTAGTAATTAATTAATTAATTCATTACTTATTATGATAATTCTACTACAACCAGCCGTTATTGTCGGGTAGTTTAATTCTGAGGAAAACGTATCATGTACTATCAGTTCCTAGAGGCAAATTTGAATTTAAATATGCAGTCCTGGTAATTAGAAAGTTGCCCTGCCCATAAACTATACCAGTCAACGGCCAACTCAAGGAATGGGTCTAATTTCGACAATCATGATTCCAAAGTTCAGGGGTTATAAGAAAGGTCAAGATGCTATTAGAAGCATAGCATTAACCTTATCTAGACATGTGCTCTTTATTTCAAAAATAGATGTGAAACTACACTAATTTATGTCGTGTTGTACCTTCCCGAAATTCAAAAGGCAAAATAATAATATGCATCCGTTTCTAACGAAATTGTTTGATTGTAATATTTATTACAGCCACGAGACATACATTTATGTGAAAGATGCATTTGCAATTTTAACGAAACACACGCTATTATTCTTAGTCCAGGTTATATTTATATTACATTAATTTAGTGGAACATACCTTTTGAAGTATACCGTTTGTACTTTGTCACTTCACACTAATAAATGTGTCTGTCAACTTCATCATATAACCCGAACAATAGACCCCCCTCACCACCATCACCCCTCTCCTCACACACAACCAGAATATACATACCAATGTCTATACTATGTATCTGTCTCCCTTTGACGACGTGAATTACAATTTAAATTCCAATGACAATTAATATTTCGAAAATTAATATTAAATTATGGTATAAATCAAAGGTATGAAATAAATTGCATTACCATTTATTTCAGTTATGTACAGCACGACTGAGAAGCTGTTCTCAAATAACCTCTGTCCCTACAGACTAAGCATATTCCCTAGCGTAACGTGTTTTTCTCCAAGACCCTGCAACAATCGTTTTACCATATTGCTCCCGTTTCCCGAAAACTGTATGATAAAAGCCTCGAGATCGTCGTCCCCAAACCCTCGTCTTCCCTCGCTCTGGGAACTGACAGGCACAAGTGTAGGTAGATGGTTTATGGGCCCGGGGGTCACCGCTGTGACATCAAAGAGATATGGAGGGGACCCAAATTTGACCACTCGACAATGGATCAAGACTTGGGATGGCGTTCTCCACAAGAAGCCATCAATTGGGCGGCCTCTTTCATGTTATGAGTATTCACAGCGGGTTTTCTAACATTAGTGAACAATACCCTCACCAGTCATTGTACATGTTGGTTGGGGGGTTTCTGTGCTCTATTGGAGTGTCTCAATGCCGAACACGTCGAAGGCTCAAAAGTCCATTATCACCGGTAAAAAGCCCAAACCACTGGAGACTAAAGAGATCCTATACACGTTCTTTCAGTAGCATTGGTTATATTTGAATATCGCACACACTTCTCTCAATGCAAGTCTATGTTATTTAGCCTGAGCATTTTCTATGCATGGCTACCCACCCCACATCAGGCCTGTCGACGCTATGAGGTAACGCACGAATCATCCATATTATTTATCGTTTAAATGTCTAGCCGACTGAAGGAGTATAGTCGTGGCTTTTTGGATACCTTCAATCCCTTTCCTGCAAGGTAATTAATACGTAAATAATAGCACATTAAATCACAGTCTCTATTCAGCTATCAACACACATATTCACGTGAAAATATACAGTGTTGGAACATACCTTTAACGCAAATTGCACGTATGCATACACACAATATTAAGTAAAATATATGTATATGTAATAACATATGTAGGGTTGTAATATATATATATATAATACATATTCATGTGAATATTTTGTAAACTATAAATATTTTCCTATTTTATACAATACAAATACCTTTGTTATAAGTCACATTGAAGACCCCATAAGCACCTGGCAACGCTTATGAGACACAGTTAAATATAACACTTCCGTATGTTAACGCCATTAGCAGTAATTAACAACATATACAGTATTTATCTAAAATAAGTTCAGTCATGTTTCCATTAAAATCGTACGCAAATGTTAAGTTATTATATTACACAAACTAGTAATAAACTAAACTATATATCGTCATAGTAACTATAGTAATCACTCGTATTACGTGTTTGATGATGTCTCTTGGTGTTGTTAATTATCTTAAATTAACTCTACCCATTATTGTTAAACTTAATATATAAGTTTGTGTAAATACATACCAATGCTTATTAATATTTTGTTTTTAATGTCGTCACATTATGCGGTGCCCCGAGATCAGGGCATTGAATTAAATATTGTATGCACCAGTTTGGGTTTATTTCAATACCAATTATTTTAAAATAAACCATCGTGACATATACTACATATCCTTCTGTTAACATTAATATAGAAGTAATATAAGTTTGTTTTTAGTTTTGATTTTTAATACTATATACAATGTTATCTATGAAATTATATAATTAAATATGTGTTATAGTATTTACGCCAGCATTTATTAAGTAAATAATCTGAAACATACATTAGTTCTAGTTGGGCATATAAAGCATTATACATGCCTTCCTTCAGCCAAGAGTTAATCACCCGTTCATTCTGCATCTCTAACCCCAAACCAGTTCCTCTTTTCATTACGAACAATGCGTTACCTACACCGAATTCCTGTCTCCCACACAGCGCATACCAAAGAGCACAGTTAATTGTTGTAAACTGCTCTTTTACAACCATCCGTCAAGACCGAAAAAAAACCCCAACCCCACACAATCCTGTATGTGTCTATCATTCTGCGACTGTAACGAACACAACCCTGACTGCTGCTAGAGACGTGGGCACGCATTGAGACGTACACAGAAACTGTATCCTCCCCATAGGGATGACACCCTAACAAGTAGCGCTCCGATCACACTGACTTGTAATACCCAACACCTGAAATACAAGAAATCTGTCTGTGACAGTAATCTATAGTGGAACCATGCCCAGTGTGTGAGCGGTGCTGTGACGTGTGTCAACTCCAGCCGATAAGAGCTGGTCGACTTCCCTATTGTCCTCCAACCACCCATCTCAGTGTGGCCCCGGTCTCACATTTCCCGGGGGTATCTATCCCCGAACACCCCGACAACTGAGTGTAGAGGATCTCATCGGGGTATACGGAAATCTGAGGAAATACGAGAGGAATAGTGTGGTGTCTGTGGTGAGGGGAAGCGGTTATGATTGAACCATTGGTTTCAGTAAACGTAGGTGCATGTGTATGAAATATATATATATGGATACACTGTTGTCATTATCATAATCATCACCATTATCATCGTCGTCGTCGTCTTCATCACCAACAACATCATCATCAACATTGCATTCCACATCAACATCATCATCATCATCATCATCATCATCATCAACATCATCAGCATCATCATCATCATCAACAACATCATCATCATCATCATCATCATCATCATCGTTGCAAATGGGTGATAACTTCCCGCAGCGACGTTAAACTCATTCACTCATCATCATCTTCGTTGTCCACGTTTTCCTCAGCATCACCATCATGCACATATAGTACAACGAACAATTTCTCAAACCGTGGTTCTTAAGATGGCATTGCTTAACCCATATTTGTTTTGGAAAACCATCAGGAGACCATGCTATATTACTAGTAGATTAACTCAGATTCAGCTTGAGACGGCGTGAACACCGTAGAATTTAAGTGTTTGTTCAATGTTTGTAAATATGTTATGTTCGGTTGAGCATGCGAATTAGAACATAATATATAATTATTACTAGTACATTAACTCAGATTCACACAGCACTAACCTGCGAAAAAAACGATGAATGCATTATTGTGCATAAAACATACCGGATTGGTAAAATGCTGATACAGATAGTATTTTAATTCATACTATAGACGTGAGGATAGTACGAATGCTTGAGTAGACGACACATCGTGAGGGTAATGCTTACAATGGTATCTGTAACAGATCTTTGAGGTACGAGTGTTGAACTGGCTTATGATTGTCACAGAGGAAACATTACCTTATAACGTATAAAACATATAACACACATGTATACATTGATGCGACTCGAATGACAAAAACAAACCCAATCCAACACACCTCAGATAGATTACACAGACGCTCATTATCACATAATAGATGCACAGATAATAAACATTAACAGCATCTCAAATCTAGTGTTCACTTTCTTCAGAACTGAAAGACGACGATCACACTACGGATCTAGTATCAATGAGTAGTCTACCTCAGTCATATGGACTGCAGCTGTAGGTCTGTCTCTAGGGGTAATTAGTTGGACAATCGTTCGCCTACTGTGTTACATGGACTCGTGAAGGATATAGTGAGACAGATATGTAACAAAAAATACATGAATTGTTCATTTTGTGATAAAAGCATGAAACTTGGCATAATGATAGAAACACATATTTTTAAGAATATTTAGGGTGGGAGCCAAGCTGAAAAATTCCTATTATTGCCGCCATCTTGATTTCCAATTATGGCCGCCACTATTAACACATATGTTGACTTCCTAGTCGCATTAGAAGGTCTATTTTATTGCAGATTTAATAGGAAAGTATTCAACGTGGAAGATATTACCCTCCACCATAGGCACAGTGTTTCCAACAGTTATAGTCAATCTTACATTAATTCTTTAAAATAAACTGTTCTCGAATATCTTCCATTGCACATACATTATCCAGTTGTGTTCAAAATGCTCACACATTTAACTTGTCCAGTTGTTTTTAAAGGCATACACTAACATAATAATTTGCCATTTTTGACTGAATTGTAGTTTTAAATGGAAATCGCATGCACTTATCATACATATAATCACGTTTGTAACTCAAAATATAGTTTCACCACTGTATCACAGGTAAAGTTCCAAACCCGAATAATCAGTTGGTAATATATTGTAACTGTCAATAGTCTAATGCAGATTAATGGGGGGTAACTCTAATAATTGAACACAGTCAAATAACCTTTCACGACCAGTGGGATATGCGGAAAATATATATAGTTTCCTAATTATTATATACTCAGGTAAAAACACATTTGAACATGAGCTATGTAAACACACCCGTGATTGTATGCCTTTAAGTAGAACATAACTCTACATGCATTTATTCGCAATCATAACTTTAGTTTTTAAAATTGCAAGTGCTATTCCCAGGTCATGCACACACATTAATAATATGATCATACATAACACAACAATGTAGTTATTCAAATTTAGAATCTAGACAATATTACTTCCAGTATTAATAAAACAGGTGTAACTTAATATCCTGGTAGGCCTACATGTATAATAATTCGCTGCCATTTGTGACATAAACATATTTCGAAATACATAGCTATAAATACACACCAATATATGCACATCTGAAACATCTGAAAAATATTTTGTTATTTGCGATACATAATTGTATCCATAAATGACAGAACATAATACTTCAAAATGTCAACACTATTATAATTATTACTCCGTAAGATACCCGTAAACATATAGCTTTTCCTATAGACAGTGATCTCCTTCAATTTGCAACATCATCTTGATTTTTTTTAAATATTTATTTAAAAAAGAATATGAATGATGCAATTAAACATGATTAAAACAACTTATCAATTTCCGATTTCCATAATACCATTCGAAATCAATACACCCAAATAACCAATAATCGATTTAAAATAGTTGCACATTTTGTAGCTGCACATGTTTCAATTCAGACTAGAAAGCAACATCGACGCAAGAAAATGGTATATCACACATTTCCATCCACCTTTCTGTTAAGCGAAGACTGACACATTACTACTAGCGTGTTAAAGACTCCAGTGTTGATGTGTTGTGATTGAAAACACGCGACTTGTCATGTTAGCCAGTGACTTGGAACGCTATGGACGGCTGAGTCTTGGGAATGGCCAGTATACCCACTGGCGCGGCTTATAGACTTGACTTCAACATTGACTCAGCCCCGACACCCAACTCCAGGCAGATACCGGGCGTATCTTCCTGTCAAGTCAATATCTCCCCCAGTCTCTCTCTCTCTCTCTCTTTCTCACAACTTCCCAGTCTCTTTCTCACATTCCACAGTTCTCATACACACACAGTTCTACGCAGTGCAGCCACTCTCTCACACTTACCCCGAAAGCTACAGCCAGTTCTACCAACGTCGTTCCTCTATACACCTTTTAGGGACGGGTCAACTTTACGCACCGGGGGTAAAAATCAATACTCCATGAACAAATGAACACAGCACATATTTATATCCGTTGCAAATTATATCCGATTAAGTACGTAATCCTGACTTTTGAACACACACATATTATTTACTCCATACTTCATAATAAATAATATACATTTTCATTTACGATATTTTATCAGAGCAAAGGAACGACGTCACTTTGTTCGGACATGGTTTCGTTAGCGACTGGGGGCTGGGATTCATTGCAAGGCATGTAGGCTATCTGGGGCAATACATTTCGGCATAAATCTATGATTTAGTACCTATAATGTCAGAACAGAGCCGTAATTTCCCCCGATTCTGTGGGTCACGTGACGTAATGGAGCCAATCCAGACGCCACATTTAAACTCATAAAACTCAATGAAAGGGCAATTATGTCCCCGTCCTGGGCTCAGAACCGAGGGATAAAAATGGTACTTTGTGTCATGACTGAATTAGTTTTAGCTATATATTCCGAGTGTCTCGACTGGAGGTTAAAATTACATGGATGAATTGTTCGTGTGGGTGATGCGTTCCTTTGTACCGTAACACAATATGCGTTTTAGCTGATACCTCACAGAGATTTGGAAGTGAGGTAGTCGGCTGGAAAATTACCCCTAATTTTATTCCCTTTAAAAACATGTTTGGAGAAGTTACACTGTTAGCGTTATTCGATTCCTTTAGACAGCTACTTTAGAGATAATAATGCAATCACTCTTTTTCGACGTTTCTGAACTTACTCTATTTTCATGATGGCACCTGCTCATTTTCTTAAAGTTCAACGGTTTCTGATATGCGTAAGATAAGTTTATTAGTATGTTATACATCATATAACATAATATAATTTACCTATGAACATGCACATACATATAGACATACTATTTGCAGCAGACAAAGACAAACACAGTATGGTACATGTAATCGTCATCTGGCATAGTAAACCACATGTTGAATCACACACATAGTACTGGTATAATATTAGAGGGGAAATAATTGTGGAAGACATATATAATTTAATACACAGGGTTGGAAGTCGGACAATAAGTGATTTAATTAGTATCTCTTCCTAATGATTTAACGTCAATAAGATATATTTAAATGAAACCAAAACAAAAATATAACCGATGTAACGTTAATAGTAATCTACGTAACGCTGTCTGAAAGTGACGGCGATTATGTCAGTATATGACATTGGTATGGGGCAAAGAAAATATAATAAGTGACTGCCGCAACGCTATGTGTAGTATACGTTAATTTAAATATACGTATAACTTTGTCTGCAAGTGACGGCACTTGTAATAGTTTGTTATTCTTAGATAAACACTCGTGAACAGACGTAAGTATATTTCATAGCTGATACATCTATGGGAATGATAATTACTCTTTCTACAATGCTATAGTGCTGAAAGTACCTCTTACGAACTGAAGAGTAGCTCTTGCCAGAATATCATCAATTGTAATGAGCAATGGCTTGCAGTTTCGTTCCGTACACACAACATCTGTTTCTCATGTTAACAAATGTATTTTGTTCCCGTCGCTTCACTCCAAAGAAATAAATAGTACAAGTAATGCTAATTCCGTGATATGTACCTGATCTGTAAACAAAACAATGACAGCTTTACGATAGAAACAGTGTCATTGGGATTGAAATGATAGCATTCGAGACTGGTTTATGATTGCTAATGGACATCTCTATCAGCCTTGTTATTGGGAAGGTTCACACGGAATCGGTATACCAGCAGTCAGCTGAATGGTTTTACCATATACATAGTGTACACATGCAACCGTAGATGCTACGCAATGGCTATCAATGTCAATGAAAATAAACCAAATTCATTTCTAAATTACAGATTTAAATCTAAAAGACAACATATATTAATAGTAAACGAATTATATATGTGGTTTTATCATATCAACATGCATGCTTTAACATTATTATTTAAAGTTTCAGATGTATTTATTTCATCTATAATTACAAGAATAATAAATGACTTCTCCCTGGTGGTATACTAATGAAACTCAAACAACAGGTCAGCGTGTGTATAATTACAACTCGCAATGCGCATGGCATGACATGCGCCGTGATGCCAATCAAAACACATGACAATTTCCTAACAACTATATATCATGACCTGTTCAATTTAAAAGACACTGACAGGCTACCAGGTGGAAACATTAGCAGTTGTCGGGCATGCCTTGTTCCTAATCCGCAGCGAATAAGTCAATGATGGTTCCGAAAATGTCTTGCACTGGCGAGAATGGGATTTCTCCCCGGGGGTGGACATTGGTCCAATATGTCGTACGAGCAGCAGACGACCATCGAAGTCAGGAGACATTAGGAATGTCTGTCCACAGCGGGAGGCCCTTGATTATGGGATTCTAATAAGAGATTTGAAAAGTTAGACAAAGAAAGGAAATTGAAAATTTGTGTTATGCATTTAAACCCAGCAGTTTCTAGTGATAAGGTCTATTTTCGCTTGTTAGTATAAGGTGATTTTATGTTTCTCACTTTGATGCCCCACGTGGATTCGTTTGATCTCGTGTTCGGCCAACTCTCGCGAGAACAACGTGACACCGGTTGGTGAGAAATGTATTTTGTAAACTAGACACAGCCATAACTAAAGCTGAATATCGAAATTCGGTGGATGATTGGCAGGGTGTCGTGATTCCGTAATTGGCGGCTCAATGAACAGACGCAATGCCTGTCAGTGTTTATTTCAACCTTAATTATCTCATTTCTTCCTATTGCCCGTGTAATTCAACATTTTTAGTAATTATATGTTTTCAATTATACTATTACTTTTGTTTCTATTTTAGAACACGTTTAGAAAATAATAATACACTGATTTAAATCCCGCAAAATGTATATAATACGACCTAATTACTTGTTGTAAGAAGCTACATAATTCAACATATTATGAAGCCCGATATTTCATAAACTTTGCGAATTATTTTAAAACTATTTTAATTGGATATAACATCACTATATAACTGGCAATTACAGCTGCATATTTACTTATAGCGTTGTGTCATTGGAAGTTACTCTTGACACAGTAAGCACGTGTACTCATATGTAGATGCATTCCGTTTTCTGAAGATACTGAGCATGTGTTTAACTATTGGATCCATATACCTCTTACATACAGCGGTAACAGCCCAAAGTGGTATCTCGTCATCTCACCTCTATTTACTACTAATACTAATAACGATACTACTCCATATATACGAACAACGAGACCAATACTAACACTGATACTATAGTACATTATCTCGGTAAATATATACTTCATGAAATGAAACACAAAAAATAATCATTTCCTTATTTCATTTGGACCAAAATTCCTTATAGACCAAAATACAAAAATAAATAAAAATATTGGACCAGTAATAAAGCATCTGTGTATATAACGATAATCGAGATAATCTACGAAATAGGGGTGTCAATGCATTCCATGCCAAACGATAATACAGGTACTAAATATATCGATATTTAAAAATAGGTATATATGGTATACAGCGTTTGTCCCACTCATAGCATCAGCTCAAAGCGCACGATGCATGTCCATTAACTATAACATCATTTGCATTCATGCTTTCTTTTCGTTCCTTTAATTTGAAATTCATAGGTTCAAAGTTGAAAGGTAAAATATGATAATAATAAACAAGCCAACGAATTTAAGCTCAATGACAGATCACCAGCCACGACATGGTAGTTATACAAACACATTTTGTATGTCTCTAGAACCACAACTCGGGTAATAGTGTCATACTAGTATGTACACGGATATACTGTATATATTGGACGGGAGATAGGACATGAACATGTCCCAATACAGACACGAATTATTTGGACACTGACTATAGTGTCCTGTGGTCAGTTTGACCAACGTGTGAATTAATTAACATAATTGTGTGCGAATATACTGTATTTTACAATGAATTCATTGACACAGAACGATCGCCGAATATGATTGAACATTACATCGAATGTACTACCAAATTTGACTTCCACCCCCACCCATACCTCTACCCACACCCCTCCCCCTCCCACATATCCGGATGTAAAGACAGGGCCAACATCCGGACTAGAACTCCGAAGCACACACTTTTATTTTGTCTGCTCAATACAGAATTCGTTTAAACAGTATTCGGGTTCTAATACATTTATCAACAAAGAAGAACATTGCAGACATTTTTTTTAGGTAATGAATGATAAATTGGGCGTTGACTAAAATTAATGTATTCTCATAGTTTCCTAAAAAGGGCCGGCATTCGGGCATTATGAAGAGAGTATTGTTCATTGAACGGATGACATTCTTTTCTTCCAAGAGACCATTGTTCATGAGAAAAACTGAGGCTATATGTGTGTGTCAAATGTCGTCACAGATAAATCATCTTCTGAAATTTAAAATAGAATCCTAAGATGGCGTAATTAATATAGTTTAATCAATGCCTCGATATTCCTTTGTTACGGTGGTCGGATTTGAGTTGATAATTAAACTTTTCTCCACGACTCCCAACTTATGAAAGATGCGGCTATATAGGCATCAAGCAGATGTCCTGTAGAACTGTATTCGATAATGCGTTTTGCTTTTGAATTACTATGCGTTTTATTGCATTTATTCTATTTTATTTTTAATTGGGGTTTACATCCGTTTGCAATCAATATTATTTAGGGTAGGTGGAAACCCGGAACATCTGTAGCGCTGAAGGTTGCAGTAAACGTGCGAGCACCGGCTGGTACTGACAAACCAAGGACATCATTGCCACTCTACCGACAGCGCATGGTGTCAATATCGCGTCAGAAAGGTAACTTTCACGAACATATTAAACATATTTCTCCACTGAAACAGATGACGTGATTTTATGCAAAATTACGTTGCTATTATATGTGAATTAATATTACACTTAATATTGTACTGAGTTACATTAGCACTAGTATACGCTATTTTGATATACTGCTGTACAACGTAGCGTTACGATACACAGTTCAATTTAAAAATAACACGTATAACATCGTAGGCTGATTTCTTCTTAGGATTTGACCGAAATATTACTCATGAATTATAGCAAGATACTTTCCCAACATAATTACATCTCAGATAGTTTCATATTAGAATACGGACATACAAGTCATGTTTACATTGTATATTGTATATTGCATTTTAAAAACAAATTAAAAAATAATACACTACTTTTAAATTGGTATACTGGTTTCACTATTTTGTAATAGTTGGACTGTATTGTGTGAGATTGCTCAGTTTTGAGGTCAGAAGCACGCCGACATTGCTCGGCATTAGTAACGCGATACATTAAATATGCATACAATACAATTGCGTCACCTAACATGACAAATTAGAACAGTGCTCCTTCTGATTATGTAAATGCTTCATTCCACACGGATTGGGAGGCTCCCGGCACGTGGACAGCCCATCAAATTGTAGCCCGTGATAAATGAATACACGACCAGAGAATTATGACAAAATAGGGCCAGTCTCACAGATGTTCTCGTGATGAACGAGATTTGACGAGAGTTAGACAGTATTGTACAAGCTAGCAGGTTTTAGGACAATGCTGGAATAGCGAATTGACAGTGAAGCATGAATGATGCATTGAAGAAACCGAGAGCCGTGTCAGAAGAGCCAACCTCGGAGGGGGGTCGTGTGCAAAGAACCAGGGAGATGCGCGAGCCATCGGCGCGAGTCCACGAGAGACCAGCGTAAATGAGTCCGATGCTGGGGCGTGATTGGTTCGTTTCCTGGCCGGACTTTAATCTTTACTTGGCAAAGCAGCAGGCGATTCCATCCAATCAAAAAACAGGACATGGTTTGAGAAGCAAATCACTCCAAGAAGGTTTTGGTAATACATCAACTGGAACAAACAAAAAAGTGTCCCAGTATTTGATGACTATTTGAAACAATTCAGTTCGACAAGGTGTGCACAGTGCTACATTATACTGAATAATCTTGGTATTGATGTTCTATATCAATGTATATCACATTTAAATAGTGTTCTATAACATTGATAGTTGTCCTACATCAAAGTTTGGATATTTTCTAACATGTTTCTTAATTGTCGCTTTCCATGACCACGAATCATCTATCATGATGGTGCACTAATCATGAATGTTGAAGTTATGAAACATCGTAAAGATATAGCATTTACATTACATGATTTAGTAACTACTATAATAGTAGTCAGCATACATCTTGCATATAATATACCTAGTTATATTTTGAACTTGCGGTTACAGGACACACACACACACAAATAAATAATACATACATTGTCTACCTTATTATCATCATTATTATTATTATTATTATTATTATTATTATTATTATTATTATTATTATCATTATTATTATTATCATTATTATTTCGTGCAGGAACACGGACTAATGTCTGACTATTTAATAATTATGCGTCGCTCATAACCTTTTAAGGCACCTCTTCTAAATGCATCTAAGAAAATTACGATCATCGCGTTTATCTCATTGACTATACCTGTGTATAGATGATTATACAACTGCGCCCCTATTCGATTTCATTATCGAAACAGTCCAAATCGTGTAACCAATTTATCACACATGTCGGTTACAACAAAGCCTAATTTGTAATTTGCTGTACATCTGACAGTGTCACAGTGTAAATAATTAGCCCCAACTACAGGCTGAATTACACTATACCATAGATTTCCCACTGGGAATCCTCCGGGATTGACTCCTGTCACAGAGGTGGTTCCCAACACAAAGACTCTAGTCTCGGCTTGTTTACGCTTATAACAGTGGGACTGACAAAACGTAACGTTTACAACCAAATAAATATTTGTCAGAAATGGCACGCGTCGGAAGGAGAGGTTCAGTTACTGTAGGCTACCCTCCCCTGAAAGCCCTCTAGACAGAACGTCGACATGGGCAAGTCCAATTGCCCCTCCCATAGTTTCCTCTTTACTTATCCACCCCGCACAACGTCTTTTCACGTCACGTTGGCAAATGCCAAAAACTTTGACATTTTTATGGTTCTAATGTGTCACGACCTCGTAACAAGGTCAAGCCAATAAATCTTGTATGAATAGAAAAATCGCACCGTTAGTAAAAAAAGGTGGAGTATCGGCTCACGGTGATCTCCGTCACATTGAGCCGTGAGGGGGAAACGCGACCCGTGACGTCGGTAACGTGAATCGGCGCATGTCAGCGTCATGGTCGCCTTGTTGACGTCTACAACCCCAGCACTTCAGCTCGCTGGTCGAATTCTAGTGACACCCGTTTAAGAACTGCTTGAGGTGCAGCATATATAATTAACAACTCAATGGTGTACCTGTATACTGTAGTCTACAATGTATGCATTGTTTGCGTTTTATAAAAAAAAATAGGTGTACTGGGTTTGGTTTGAAATAGTCCACGTATTGGTTTCAATTGTATTACTATTAGTATTGTATTTCAATTCCGCATACAACATTTATACATTTGTGTTCTAGTATATTGCTACGAACATGTCGAAACTAGATTAGTTGGTGATACATTAGACATTTTCTCCTGCTAGAATTGCCGATTGAGGCGATTCATAATATATTAATGAATGACTGATTTATCTTTATTTCCTACATTAACATACATCATGAAGATTTGATTTTTAACGGTATCCTAAACAAAGTATATGTTTACGATGTTTCAATTAGCTTAAACGTTGTGACGAAATAATACCAATTTTAATTTGATTGGCGAACTATTTAACAGTACAATACAATTATTAAGCTATACTTTTGAATACATATTTCGATTAACTCGACTAACCAATACACATTACTTTTTCTCTGTGTGTGTGTGTGTGTGTGTGTGTGTGTGTGTGTGTGTGTGTGTGTGTATTTACCAGAAATGAACATACTCGATATATGAAATAATTATATGGGCAAAACAAAGGACGAGTATGAATTGAAACTGTTATATGAACGCACACACAGTAATATACATCCTGACCGGAAGTGACACACCTTCCGTGAAACAGACCTAGGTTCAACTCTTCCAGGATCCTCTGTGAACGTGATGCACCACGACATCACAAAGAGAATGACGAAGAGGATGTTCCACGTATAACATACCTGTGTCGCACCTGAGATAGGCATGTGTGTGTTTCTGGGGGATACCTCAAATAGTTTTGCCCAACCAACTGCCATGACGATTGTAGAAACGTGTCTCGGAAGTAACTCACCGTGAAGCAGCTGTTGATATAATTCAATTAAGACTAGAACATCGTCTAGTGACAGTAGAGACACATATGTGTGTGTAAGTATTGTAATAACGCGGCTTGACGTTTATTATTGTGTGCATACAAATAAAGGATCACGTTTTGTCATGAGTCAGTTACTCAATGATTTCATAAACATTTATATTTGATATACCGGATATTCCTCATGTTATTACTAGCAGTTATTAACTATGATGATCAACGTTTGTGGTCAGATTATACAATGACTGACATAATATGTTATTAACTGAAATTGAATACAAACAAGTAATTATCATGTCTACAAACGATGCACGTGTGCATGTACATATGATACGTTAATGTAGTATCAACCGCACTTGTGCGGACATGCTCGGCTACTTACAGCATGTTCTTACATTTGCACTGCTTACAACATGTTCTTATATTTGCACTGCTTACAACATGTTTTACATTTGCACTACTTACAACATGTTCTTATAGTTGTACTGCTTACAACACATTTTTACATTTGCACGGCTTACAACATGTTCTTATAGTTGTACTGCTTACAACACATTCTTACATTTGCACGGCTTACAACATGTTCTTATAGTTGTACTGCTTACAACACATTCTTACATTTGCACTGCTTACAACATGTTCTTATAGTTGTACTGCTTACAACACATTCTTACATTTGCACTGCTTACAACATGTTCTTATATTTGCACGGCTTACAATATGTTCTTACATTTGTACTGCTTACAACATGTTCTTATAGTTGTACTGCTTACAACACATTCTTACATTTGCACTGCTTACAACGTGTTCTTATATTTGCACTGCTTACAACATGCATGTTCTTACATGTGCACTGTTTACAACATGTTCTTACATGTGCACTGTTTACAACATGTTATTACATTTTAACTGACATAAAATACAACAAAACAAAACACTAATAACTGAATTTGACTTTCAAAATAACTTGAAACAAATATACCATGTGCGTAAACCACATTTATTTAACTTTTGAAGTGAACAACCATCTTGACTATAGGTGTCTATAGAAGTTAAATCAAGAAATAAAACAAAGCAACATAAACCGCTAAAATAGACATTCATTTTCATATTGTGTGCATTTATATTTTATATTAATTAAGGTGGATTTTGTTCCATATTTAATTAGATTTTCTTGAATATCGAACTTGCTAACTTGTTAATACCCAGACATATATAATCCAACTGATGTGCATGCGATAAGAAATTAATAGATAATCCTACGGGCACGTGACTAGTATCAACCGGCGATGTCAACAGATGTGGGGCTTCCAGCTAAATACTAAATTATTTTCATCATTACAACAAAACAGAATACTAAATCCCTCCGTGATCTGAGATTAAGCAACACTAGGTGTTTGTGTTCTCTGTATAACTCATTGTTACACGGATCTTGATAAATGTATTCTACACTAAAGCTTTGAAAACAATTACACTTGGACCAAAATGTAAAACCTTTTAAAATAGATTTTCTACGAGAAATGAGACCTTAACACGACTCGTATGCGCATTACTACTAGAGCGCGGTCTAATCCGAGCTTTTCCACAATGAAATATTAACAGCGAGGTAGTGGGGCTCTATTATAACGCGAGCTTCTGCAATTGTTCTGTATCGTTGGCCACATATCACACTGCTAAGGAATTAGTTTTAATTTTTGGGGTAATAAATAAAGCGATTTTTGTTTCTTTGAGGCCAAGAAATATATCAAGATTAATTCAGAGAGGAAGTGTTAAGCGTAATCCCAACTCGCGGACGTCTCTAGGGATTAGTTTAGTCCAGTGCGCCGTCGGCCCATTCTAATCTCCACACGACGCTTTAGCTTCGGTTTCGTTTTTTTGTATCATCTGACCACGTGACACGTGCGAGTTGCGCACGTGCGTTGACCTCACGAGGGTTCGAGCCAATCAGATTATTACCCTTGCCCGTCAATCCGGTCATAAATTTAAAAACCGAGTTCCTTTAATGTTCACAATTTTGTGGTTGACTTCAAATCTGATTTAAGCCCTTATTTCGGAAAATAACAAATCCTTCTCTCGTCCTTTTTCGACGCACGTGACAGATGCATTTACCTGTGGCTGCGAGGACATTAAATTCCACTTTGAAAGTTACAAGCTATTAATGTTAAGAGCATAGTTGTTATCTGGAAATCAGCGAACGAGTGGGGCAATTATAATCCGACAGTGTTGGATTATTAGAGCCATTATTCATTACTCTTAATCTACGAGATGCACTTTCTGTACTTCATGTGTATATATATATAAATAAATATCATGTGAATCCGGCAATCTGATTGGTCCACGTGACCCCAAAACATTGCATTCATACTTCAATG